>JAZGTJ010000449.1:0-53912 GCA_036877575.1 Botia almorhae | reverse complement strand
CCCTCACAGTTTATACCCAATAAAATATTATAGAGATGGGCTACTAAAAAAGATGTACAACTGTTATAAAAACAAACCAAACACTAAGACATATCCCAAATGTAAGTCATTAAGCCTTATTTTAATGCTTATTTTGTATTGTTTTAAATGATTTTAAGTCATCTTGAGGCCCCCTCTGAGGCTTGTTGAGGCCCCTGTCAACATGTTCTGTAAAAACAGAATTGTCATACTTTTTTGAAGTAAACCGTTAATAACACCAAAGTTATAAACAAAACTTCGGACAAAAATAAAATGCTACAAAGTGTTACAAATTTTCCTTTTAACACAAATTATTTCAAAGCAGATTTACTGTATCTGTAAGGCATTAACATTTTACATTTACATTTTATTCATTTAGCAGGCGGTTTTATCCGAAGCGACTTACAAACGAGAGAACATTTAACATTTCGCCATAAATGTTAAATGTAGCTGTTTTGATGTTGGCTTGACGGCCTGCTTTAAATTCAGAGGGCCGTTGAGTTTTCAGTGGAATGTGTATCAGTTTGAAGGTCACGGCTGATGTAAAGTTCCCCTCAGGACTCAAGCATGTGACCTGACTGCATGAAGCAGCGTGCTGCATTTCATCCGCTCGCCTCTGGCTGCAGAACTGCATGAGAGCATGCTGCAGTCTGTCTGATATCAGCGCTTGGGCCTGTTAGCATGTCATTTCTGTCCATCTGGCCAACAATGTAAAAGATACAGTCCAATAACAAGGCTTAGCAGTGCTGTTTATCCCTGAAGTTTGTCTCCTTTCATCTCTCTCCAGGCTCACCAACTGGACCCCACCAAACACTACGTGCGGCTTAAGTTTCTCATTGATAACCAAGTGCAGTTCTACATCCCCAAACCAGAGGAGGACATTTATGATCTGGTAGGTTTGCTGTCAACTCATTTTCAAACACTCTTTTACATTTAAAGAGTGTAACGCAATGCACAACCAGTTGTATTCACGAGTATTTATGGTTTGCAGTGTGTATGTTTACAACTCACTGCTCCAATGTGTGTGCGCTATCTAGATGGGTTAAATGCAGAGGACAAATTCGGAGTATTCAGAGTACGATTTCCAAGTAAAGCTGAACCTGCTCCGATCTTTGTAAACATACAGTAATATAGACTAGTGGCAAAATTATAAAATTGAGCTATGTGAGCTATGAAACTAAACCTTATTGTTCTAAAACACAGATTTAGAAGGAAGTCAGAAAGTCAAGCTTCTGTTTTAAATCTCATTTTTCACGTTCTGTAACTGTTCCGGTCACATCCAGTACGTGGATCGAACAGGAAAACGAAGATGCCTGCCAATAAAATCACCTGTTTTCTGTCACTCTCAACCGAGCATACCATTGTGTGTGTGTGTTTATAACTGTACACGTCTCTGTTATACTTGCTCTTTGAATGTGAAATATTATTGGGTGAGATATTAATGAATAATCTCTCTTTACACAGCTGTATAAGGAGATCGAGCTGTGCTCTAAGATCAGGAAGGAGATCCAGTTTGATCGAGATGAGTCGTGTATGATTGGATACGGTAAGGGACAGAAATCGAATATAATTGTTAAATCATGTCATGTGTTTATTATACAAATATCTGAATACGGTAACTGAAAGGTACCAAGTTTAAATCCCACAATGGATTGATGTTAATCTCTCTCTCTCTCTCTCTCTCTCTCTCTCTTTCAGGTTTCTCCATCTCTGTGGTAGAAGAGGACAACATTCAGCAGCTTTATATCACTGATGTCAGAGCTGGAGGACTGGCATTCGCTAAAGGTTTATTAGCATTTTTTTCCCTCAGTTATTCTCTCTCTCTCACACACACACACACACACAATCTCTTTCCGTGAAGCTTTATGATAAACGCTGGGATATCCGCACTGTTCTGCTCGTGTTGTGTAACATACTGTCAGCTCAGTGGGGAAACAGAAACAGAGCATCAGGGAAACGGTTGCAGTCAGATTTACTGGAGGAAACGTGAATCTGCATGTAGGACATGAGATGTTAACGAGCGCGTATCACACACATCTTCACACGCTCTTCTGAAAGTTTGATGGACACGATGGATTAGAATAACCGTCACATTTACATTACACACTTATACATACAGTTGAATGTGGGGGTTTAAAGGGATAGTTGAGCCAAAAATGAAACTGTATCTGGTTATCTGCTCACCCTCATTCCAATGCTTATGACATTTTTCTCTGTGTGATGCAAAAAAAGACATTAAGCGAGATATAAGTGGCTGATAGTTTCAGTCTCTCTTCATTTGGGATACTGTGTATGGAAGAAGATAGGAAGGAATGAAAGTATATGGAGACTGAGGCTGCCTGCCATCTGTGCTTCACAGAAGTTAGTCAGTTAAGCTGTTTTCCCGTATAGAAAAGACGCATGAACTTCACATGTGCAAAAACACGCGATCACGCTTAACAACATGTCAAAATGTGAGGTTTTGAAACTTTTGCTGTGAATTCTCATCGGACACCCATCGGATCATCGTCGTGGTGACACGTTTTTTACATGTGGCCACGTGTTTTCGCACAAGTGAAATTCATGCGTCTTCTGTGAGGGTTGAAAGAACAGGTTTAAGTAAATGACAGAATTCTCATTTTTGAGCGTACCGTCCCTTTAAATTACGGTCACAGCAGATTATTGCATATTTTAAGCTAACAGTGTAACTCTTGGCAATATGTCAGAAAAGATTTTCATCCCTCCGAGCGATGCCGACACGATCATTGCCGCTGGATCGCGTCTGTCTTTGGCTTATCGCTGACATTTCACATCACTGCAGAAACTGGGTCGACCTGGCAAACCAGAGCAGAAGAGAAGAGAGTTTATGGAAAAAGCTAGAGACACTGTTTTGTTATATCACATCTATTTATTTAGCTTCTGGCCGTCACATTAGCGAGAAGAGCGAAGGAGGATGGAGCCATTATTCTCATCATGACCAATGTATCCAATTTACACGGTACATTGTAAGATTTTACCGTTTTATGAAGAGACGGTAGAGAAAACGACGGAAATCATGGCGTAGAGAGAGGAAATTGAGTTTTTTGCATCAGCACCACAGCTGACGGGCCTTAAGCGCGACTGTGCCAACTGCAGAATCACTGCGAAAAATTTTCAGACCCATTTTACTTTACAGGAATATTGTGAATACAGTCAGTCTGATTGTCTGTTGACTGATTGTCTTTCTTTGTGGTACTGTGTTTTATTAACCTTTATTGGGTTGCTCTTTTTCATTATTTTTGATCGACTGCACTCAAGCTCAATATATATTTAACCGTGTCATGCATTTTGAATGTCCCCAGAAATATATACGACGGTAATATTACCGTATTTAATTATTTATGAAATATTACCATATTTATTGAATGGCCACAGGTCTGAATGCTGGGGATGAGATCCTGCAGCTGAACAGGAAGGACGCTCGCACCCTAACCTTCACAGACATGAAGCTGGCGTTCGCGCAGGTCTCTCTCTCGCTCACTGTCAACACGCTGCCCCCTGTTGACCGCAGACAGCTCTGCTTCCTGCCCCCGAGACGCTCGGATGCTGTGGACAACATCTACACAGACATCTTCTCTCAGAGTCAAGGTGAGGGAGGCTGCTTGAGCGATGATCTTTGCGTTCTGTTTGATATATATCATTTATCATTTATATTGATGGGTTTGACAGACACTTTTATCCAAAGTTACTTACAGTGCATTTCACTTCTATATATTTGATCAGTATGTGTGTATGTGTTCCCTGGGAATCGAACCCACAACCTTTGGAGCTGCTAATGCTGCTAGTGCTCTACCAGTTGAGCTACCGAAACATTATATATCACATATATATATCATATATAGCTATTGAAAGCAATCACACAAGATGCAATCAGTGAACTATTACCTGTCATTTATGTAAAGTAACTTACAATGCATCAGTATATGTGTTCCTTGAGATTCGAACCTATGACCTTTGCACTGCTAACGCATTCAAACACTCAGTGTCTTAAAACAGGTCTGTGGTGTGTGATGGATTTTGACGTCCTTGTTCGTCTTTCCACAGAGGAGATTCTGGACGACGGCGTGGGTCTGATCGTGGAGTCGTCTGGAGATAGTTTAGATGATGACACTGAACTCTTCACTGAGTTTGGCGACTATGGAAAGGTGAGGAGTTCTGCTTCCCATATTACTGCTTCTGTTTCAGGAGATTGTAGCTGTGCTCAGAGCTAGCGCAGCTCAGTACGGCTAGGTCGTTTCTCTGTGTGTGCGTGGGCTGCTTTCACACTCGCCAAATCTAGTACTGCAGGGCCTCCAAACTCTGAACTCTGAGTGAAGAATCACGCTGCAGAAATACTTCACCATCTGCTGTCTGTTCTGTTTTTAAACGGAGGGACATTTTCAGTTTAATCAGGTTCATTTGTCTTGTCAGGGAACGTTGATCCCTCTGACTATGACCCCTGTCTGTCTGCTTATCTGTCTACCAGTTTTTCTTTCTTTCTGTCTTTCTTTCTGTCTTTGCCTGTATTTTTATCTGTCTTTCTTTCTCCGTCTGTCTGTCTGTCAATTTGTCTGCCTGTCTGTATTTCCATCTGTCTTGTCTGTATTTCTGTCTGTCTGCCTGTCTGTATTTCCATCTGTCTTGTCTGTATTTCTGTCTGTCCGTCTGCCTGTCTGTCCGTCTGTGATAATAACCGTGTATGTGGTGGTGGAAGGGGGGGGGTTTGGAGATAATTAGTTTGTGTTAATGCGGATGCCAGTAAAACAAAGGTCATTTGATTTTTGTTTGCATCCTAATTGCTTTATTATGGGGAATAATTAAGATAGCTTTGACTGAATCCTGGAGGAAGCAGATGATCTCTGGGCCTCAGAAGATAGAGACGTGTGAGCGTGTGAGGTTAGTTCTCAGCTTCTCCAAGTGCAACATAGCGTCTTAATTAGAACGACATGTTGCCAGATGATGGAACCAATCAGATTCCATGTGACACGTCCACATTTGCATATAGAATCTATTTTCAGTAACCTACTTGCTGAATTCAGTGTTAATCTAAAGAACATTAGTTAGTGGAACGTTTAAACAAAGTTACAGAATTACGACGTTTGAACAATGTTCTTTTATCCAAGCAATAATCTAAAACAACTGGATGTTTTAAATGTTCCTGAACCAACTCGGTTCTCTTAAAATCTCTGAAGGGTGTTGGTTGCATGTCAGTCTGATGAACTGTGGGTTCAGTGAAGACTCAGCAGGCCTCTGGATAGCACCAGAAGCTCACAGAAGATTGCTTGTGGCAAGCTCAGACTTGTGTCTGTCTATCTGCACAGCAGCCTCTTTCTGGCAGTTACTAAGCAGGGGAATGTGCTGTGGAGGTCAGAAAGGAGATGCAAAGGAATCTATAATCAGCTTTAGCGCACACGCATATACACATCTGTTTAATTCATATGACACAGAATGTACTGCAGAGTTTTCTCCTTACAATCTGCTCTTAGCTGTACTGTTGAGTATAACGCAAGAGGTGTGGGCATGCTGTGAATATTACGTTGATATAGGACGTTGCTTAGCAGTTATCTTCTGCATTTTCTTGCCGAGACGAAGATCATGTGCTTATTTTTTAAAACATTTACAGCTTTAAACATTTACATTTACATTTAGTCATTTAGCTGACGCTTTTATCCAAAGTGACTTACAAATGAGGACAAGGAAGCAACTTCAATTACAATAAGAGGCAACAGTGAATAAGTGCATAGATATAGACAGGTCAGATATAAACAGATAACAATCCACAATCAACAGTGGAAATTATTGGAGAAAAGGAAAAGGGGATCGAACCACAGCTCAACGTGTCAGGTTTTAACCACCGCACCAAGGATCTGACCTCCAGCTCAATCGTTGCCTTTTCTAGGATTTGTTAAAAATGTAAATCGAATATAAAAACCCATTTTTTATATTTACGATGTAAATGGTGAGAATAATCTTGTGTTTGTGGTGGTACATTAGCAGCTCCTCTCTGCCTGGAGGGTTATTATTCTGTAGATGAGCTACAGAGCGATTCTGAGCGCACGGATAATTTGTTACTGTCAGAGAAAAAACTCCATCGAATTTGTTGTCCCTTCTGCGCTCTGATCTCCACATTAACAGCCTGCAGTCTGTGATTGTTATATCATGAGACGTCTCGCTGGTGGAAAGAGTTTACTGGAGGATTTAGTTAAGTCTTCAGCGCCGGTCTTGCTCAGCAAGAATCTGTCAGTATCTCTCTTAGACAGCTGTTAGTTTATGGTTTACCAGGAACTAACGTGATGTCGTGTGTGTGTTAAGGATATCGTTATTTTGAAAACGTTACCTATTAGTTGTCGTTGTTTAAACATGCAAATGTACGTTTGTAAAGAACAAACAGAATCGTTTAAAAAATAAAGCCGTTTGTTTCATTAAATTAAACGTAAAAAAGTGATTTTTTTGTGCATCTAGCCCCTCTGGTTTAATGACCGTTCACTTCTGCACTGTATCAACTGAGTGTGCGTACAGATCTCGTCCTCTGACAGCGCATTACTTTCTGTGTGCTTCTGCACGTCCTCCTGCATTCTGTTTATTTTCATGCTTCTGGCTCCACGCGGCTCTTCAGATGATCCGTCTTCACGAGAGAGGCACTCACTGTAGACCTGAATTATGAATATAATATATATCACCCTCTGTGAGGTCATGAGCGTCTGTTGATCTGACCATCTGAACACACTCTGTGGCGGTCTCTCTCTCTCTCTCTCTCTCTCACACACACACACACACACACACACACACACACACACACACACACACAATAGAATCTCTAGCCCCTTACTCTAACCTTAACCATCCCAACTAACTGTCTAACCCTAACCATCACCCTAAACCTAACCTTAACCCAATTCAAACCCTTACCCTAAAACTAAGTCTTACCCCTCAAACAACCTTTTAAAGAGGTGTCAGAAAGTGAGGACCGGCCAAAATGTCCTCACTCTGATGGTATAACTGGTCACATTGGTTCTCACAAAGATAGATGTACAAGTACACACACACACACACACACACACACACACACACACAACACACACATTAAAGTACGTTAAAGTCAAGTGTCCTCAGAAAGGAGATTCCTTCCTCTTTCTCTCTCTCTTACTTTTTATCTCGTTCCACTTATGCAACTTTTAGCTGTTTTCCTTCCTTTCTCTCTCCTGTCACCCGTGATGGTCTGTGCATGTAACATAACTCAACTTAGCATGTAGAAACACTTTCGTTCCGTGTGCCAGGAAGAGAGAGAGATAAATGAGATGGTGTCACAGCAGAGCGGGAGGGTGAATATAGAGCGCTAGAAGAGGAGGTGGGCGAACGAGAGAGAGAGAGAGGAAATAAGACGAATACAGCTCTCTCTCTCTCTCCGTCCTGCCGTTTGCTCTGTCTGTCATAAACGAAGGGATGTTGTGGAGCGCCGCAGTGGCGAATCTGTGATTTCCAAAGCGTTTCTTGTAACTGATCCAGCGTCAGTGACGGTCACCGCGTGAGCGTCAGCGTGTCTCTCGGGCTGTTTCTACTGATCCTGAGTCAGTCATGTCTGTACTTAAGCGTAACAGACACAGTAAACGCTCCTCTGACTCCATCTACGATCTCCTGCACCTGGTGAGAGCTGCTTCTTTTCTGATGTTTTATTGGTCAGTTCAGTTGTTGATGGTCATCTGCATCACCTGATTTCTGCAGGTGTCTCCAGATTTTAACCTGCTTTGTTGCTTGAACAGCTTTTGTTTTCAACTTGAATTTCTTGACATAAACATTTTACTATGGTGATAATATGTTTTGTGTTCTGTTGAAGTATCTTTAAGAGTACCATGTAAATACCATGTTTTATTACTATGGGAATAATCAGATGTAAAAGTCACATGGTCTTACAATCTGATACCTCGACTGTACTATGGTATCACCACAATACAGTTGTGTAAGTATTTATGTGGTGTTTTGTGTTGTTGTTCTGGGTACTGTTCTACAGACCAGTTGGACCGGGTGGAATCATTTTGTGTTTGTTTCCCCGTTGCAATGCTGATATCATTTCATAGGGGGGAAGCTAATTGGGGACTCAGATTTCCTGCAGCGGGTTAGTGTGTTTTTGGTATGCAGTATGCAGGTGTTTAGTATGCAGTATGCAGGTGTTTGGATCTGGTTTGGGTCACAGTGTGCAGCCCTTATGCTAGAATGAAATCAATATAAAAAATCCATAATGTCACTGTAGCGCTCAAATTCGTCTGGAAACAGGGAACATTTTTACCAATGTTGAAACGCCTTTATTAGCAGCAGCTGCTAAATTTAGTTTGCGCATTTATACTCGCACAGATTCTTAAAAATAGGCGTGCAGCTTGATGTTAAGGTGTTGTGGATGGTTGCTAGGGGCTGTTTAGTTTCAGGAGTTTCTTGAATGCGTTACTGGGCAGCGCTTAAGTTTTTGTTGATGGTTGGCAGTGTGCTGCTTTGTGATGACCTGAATGTTGATATTGCATTTCTGTCTCATTGCTAGGGTGTTGTGGTTGGTTGCCAGGGTGTTGCTATGCAGTTGCATAGTGCATTGAAGTGTTCTGGGCGGTTGCTATGGGGTAACTGGGGTGTTTTCTGGGATAAATGGATTAAATTGACCCAAGACAAACGTCTTGGATATTCTGGTCTCTGAATGTGGCTCAGGTCATGTCAGGTCATAATCCAATCACATCCTGTCACCAAAAAATGCACAGTTTAGGTTTTTTTTTGCCTGTAGCACAAATGGTGCAGGTACCACAAACCCTAAACATGAGCAAAAGCAGTCGTGATGCCTTCACAAACAGCACTAACAAGTATGTTTTCCTCTCAGAACCGTGACATTGGCATTTTCCCAGCAGTTAATCTGCTGTATTATGTTGTGCTGGACATGTGGGGTGTTGTATATTCTCTCTGCTTTTATGGCGCTCTGAGACTCAAGGACACAGAGAGGAACGCTGTAATTCATCTTTTGTGTGTCCTTGCGTGGGCTGTTCGAGAACCACTGAGGTTCTCTCTCTTAATGCACAAAAAAAGAACAGCTTTCACACATTAACAAAACAAACTGTGTCAGCCCGAGAAGAACAGAGTCATGCTTAGGAGGCAACGTAAGCGCCTGCCATCTGATGAGGTCACTTCCTGTTTAAGCTTCCAAACAGGTTGAAATATCAGTGAGACGTGATGGCAGAGTTTACACTGAAATATTAGACACACAAACAGACTGATGTTAAATAAACAACACTAAGTGAAAGGTAATATTTGCTTGTTTTTTGATAGGGGATACAAATGCAGGTTTTATAGGGAATGCAAATACAGGTTGTAGAATCTGATATTTTTTGTTGACTGTCTTCAGTCATTTTCTGAGTGATGAAATCTGATCTCTTTGAGCAGATAATGTAGTCAAACCAGTGACTCCACTGCACTGCATGAGGAAAGAGTGAATTCTGGGAAAGTTTTGTAGTTAATTTTCATTTCAGTGTAAGTGTTTATTGCTCTCTCTGTTTTTTCTCAGGTAAGTAATGTTTTTGGTAGCAGGATTCATTTGCAGCTGTGCTATTTATATCTGTGCTTTTGTACGAACAATTTGTGTGTGTGTGCTCCTGGTATTCACTTTATTATGGGGACCAAATGCCCCCATTTACTGTAATAGCAGTAAATTTTGACCTTGTGGGTTCATTTATTTTATGTCCCCATGAGAAAACAAGCTTAAATCATACAGAATGATGTTTTTGGAAATCTAAAATATCAAAGTTTTCTGTGCTGGTTGGGTTTATGGGTAGGTTTAGTGTCGTATGCAGTTTGTACAGTATAAAAAAACATTACGTCTATGGAATGTTTTCACAAAACATGAAAATCCAATGTGTGCGTCCTCAAATAATCATTACCGACTGTGTTGGTGGAGGAAACAGCAGTGTAAGAAAGGGCCACACTCCCCCCCCACCCTGTCTCTCCACCACCCTGTCTCTCTTTCTCTCCCCCCCATTCTGTGTGGGGAGATTAAGACACACTGTACTCTTCTCTGACTGTGCTGTTTGGAGGGGGGATGCAGTGATGTTTTGGAGAGCAGAACAGCTGCTGTAACCGTAAGTGTCCCGTGGTAACGCGCTCGCGAGAATCTCGACAGGCGTTCAGAGTTCTCTCGGCGTTTATTTGCTGCGCATGTGACAGCTGGCGGTATCTTACAGCTAATGACTCGAGTGACAGGTGAGGCCTGACCAAATCCTCCTCCATTACACCTGTGTGTTTGTGATTCAGAAACGGATTTATTTGTTTACATGAAGCCAGTGTGACGCAGTGTGAAGCTGATTTTCCATGACTTTGAGAATTGATTTTAAAGAGCGTTTCAATTTGGTTAACGAACACGAAGTTAATGCCGCCAACATTATAGCCCCCATCAGAATGAAATAAAATGAATATATACATCGATTACAGTTCTGTTTTTTATTACATATTAATATAACTTATTAATAATAAGTCACTCATGCACCAGATTATAATAATGAAGATGCTGAATTAAATGGCTTTTGATGGTAAATTGCATCTCCCAAACCAGTAAGACTATAACCCAAAAATGAACATTTTCCCCTCATTTACTCAACCTAATGTCATTTCAGAAGTATGACTTTTGCCTCTGTGGAACACAAAAGAAGATATTTTGAGAAATGTATCAGTGGTTTTGTGTCCGTACAATGGGTGCCACTGTTGTTCGGTTACCAACATATTTAAAAATATCTTCTTTTGTGTTCCACAGAAGCACAAAAGTCACATGTTTGACATGAGGGTGAGTAAATGATGGAAAAATTTTCATTTTTGGGTGAACTATCCCTTTAAACACAGGCTGCAGTGCTGTATGTTTATTTGTGGGCAGGTTGTGCAGTGATATGCAGATCTTAACATTGTTAGACTCTGAGGGATGTTCATAAACTCCTGGTGGGCAGCAGCTCTTAAACTTATGAGCTTAAGATAATGTTAATCAGATCTGGTCATGAGAGACTCTTCAAGCAAACTCTTCAACTTCAGTTAGCACCAGTGGGAAAGAAAGTGACTGTTCGCACAGCGAGATACTGATGGAGAGATGAGGGATGCTACTTTCTCTGTGTTACTGTGAGAATGACAGTCCATGTGCTGTCACAGTCGTTCCCATAGCAACCGCATCCACAGACAGGTGCTCATGTTTTGGTTGCCGTTTAGAACAAATGAAAACGTTTCAGAGGAGCAGAAAGGAAGAGATGGATCGACCCTACAGAGATGAAGAGCCCAAATGATGGAGCGGTGCAGAGCAGGAGAGTTCTAGAGGCTTAAAATAGACCAAACGGGTACTAATGATCTTCATAGCGTTCTTCAATCTGGCAGGCATCTGAACTGCGGGACTCAGCTGCAGGTGTTGCGTGTGTGTCGGTGGAGCCTGCATCAGGGGGTGGAGCCTGCATCAGGGGGTGGAGCCTATAGCCTGTGCATCCTGTAAGCGGTACAGGATACTCTCACTCATGATAACTGTCTTTCTCTCTCTGTAGAGCACTGAGCAAGTCGCTGCCTTCTGCCGCAGTCTGCACGAGATGAATCCTTCATCCGAGGGCGTCTCTTCCTCATTCGGACCAGAGTCTTCCTCACTGCCTCCGAGCAACGCCACCCCTCGCCAGCTCTCGGATGCCGACAAGCTGCGCAAAGTCATCTGTGAACTGGTGGAAACGGAGCGCACCTATGTCAAAGTCAGTACCAGTGTGTGTGTGTGTGTGTGTGTGTGTATTTTTAGAGGTTTTAAATTGTTGAAAACTTCCTGTTCACTTTTCTTGAAATAGAAGGTCAAGCACATTGCATTGTGGGATACAGAATCCCTCACAGTATATCGCAGTGTTCCTGTAGCTCAACTGGTAGAGCATTGCATTAGCAGACCAAAGGTTGTGGGTTCGATTCCCAGGGGAAATGAGTGATAAAGCAACTTACAGTAAATGCGAGTCTACGTTTTGCTTATTCATGAGCTCGTTTGCTACCACAGCACATGTGAGAGCTGAAGAGCTTTACATGAAAACATAAACAAGCGGGAATATATCAGAGATGCTGTTAAATGTGAAATTAAATATGACTCTGTTTACAATACTTGTTAACATAATTCCTGGTCTGAGTGTCATAATTAAAATACAACAATCCATCTCTCTCTCTCTCTCTCTCAGGATCTGAACTATCTGATCGGGCGATATTTAACCCCTCTACAGCAGGAGTCCTTCCTCACTCAGGATGAGGTGAGTCATGTGATTATCAAAACCCACAGCTCAAACACACAGCGTTATTTCATAATCGCACGCTGACAGGGAGAAGCGTGTAGGAGGATAGAGAGACACGCACACAAAGGGAAGGAGAGGAAGATTGTGGGAGGGAGACACAAAACAGAGAAACTGATGTGACACACAGAGTTGATGTAGGTTCATATTACCTGTAGTGCTCTTCATCATTTATCCCTGTCTGTGTGACTTTAATGGCCTACATACAGTACAAGCAGAAATACTTCAGTATCACTCCAGAGACAAACGAGTCGTGGATACGCGGTACAAGTTCTTCAGATGCTGTTACCCCGAAAGATTTAATGCTTATACTGTATATACATAATACAAACTTAATGACCACCAGTGAGATTGCCGAAAGAAAAGAAACCGTTTTTAATACAGTATTTACTAATATTTAATATGGAGGATAGTCATTTTAAATCATGTTTATATATCGGCTGATATAGTTTAAAAATAAGTGAAGCCACTTGGGTACCATAGCAATAAATTACTGGTGAAAATATATCTAACAAGCTAATATTCATAGAAATATGTCTATTTCTGTCGTTAGCAATTTAATGGATGGATTCATTAGTTCAAATGATGTGTACATATGTACCGTAAATCCCCTGAAGCCATTCGATGACTTCATGTGAGGAACTGGACAAATTTTAAATCTTATAATCTTGCCTTCTCGAGTCATATATATCAGACAGCTTCTCAAATGACCTAGCCTCACAGTCTAATTGCTGAATCATGTTTAGCATGTGTTAGTTTTATCTTGTATTAGTTATGAGAGATGTGTGTGGTTTTTCTGCCTGACAGCTGGACGTTCTGTTCGGAAACCTGCCCGAGATGCTGGAATTTCAGGTGGAGTTTCTGAAGACTCTGGAGGATGGAACCAGGCTGGTTCCTGACCTGGAGAAACTGGAGCGAGTGGAGGAGTTTAAGGTGGAGGACTGTGATGAATTATCGGGACATTGTGTAACGTACATCAAGCTGGTTGTTCTCACAAAGAGGCGGAGTCTTGTATCACCCTGAAATGGTTTATTTGTGATGACAACCAGCTGGATGTACATTAACCTGCTTAATACACGGCTACTTACCACATGAGAAAATAATTCGATTGATTTGAAATATTTTATTCTCATCTGTAAACAAATTCAAACCTGGTATGAGAAAGAGACAGTGGAGTAATGCATTAAACGTATAAGTAGTTCTATCTAATTCATCTAATTTAGCCAAGCAACAAGAAACGTTAACATTTAGACAGAAAATGCTGTTAGCTAATTTAGCTATTTTTATTTTAAATTGTGGATTCACTATCAAAAAAGCTTTTTTAAATGGAAGGGGCCGTTTCATGTTTTCTCCGTTAACAACAATGAGACTTAATCTGCGCGAATTCCTCTCATCTTTCAGAAAATCCTCTTCTCACTGGGCGGCTCCTTCCTGTATTACGCCGATCGCTTCAAGATCTACAGCGCTTTCTGTGCCAGTCACACCAAAGTACCCAAAGTTCTGGTCAAAGGTGTGTAAGACACACACACACACACACACACACACACACACACAACCCTGATCTCTTCTGAGCGGATCTGTGGGTGTCGGTGGTGTAATTGTGTAGCGCGTGAGATGTGTGGGTGTGTTTGTGTATCTGTGAGGTTGGTCTGGTTCCTCTCGCTGTCTATTTTTGATAGCACTTAACTTCGGTTTTGCAGACTTGTAACCGTGTTATATAACAGTGCTTTTTCAGTTTGTACTATAATTTTGGCCTTATTCTTATATCTTTAATAATAATCCTTCAGATATTGCCTTGAGTGGATTTTGTACACATTATCCTGAAGAGATTGTTCCGCTACATTTCTGTTTCATCTCAGTAGAAGTTTCTCAATAAACGCAGAGGTATTAAACGACCCGCATGTTACCGCCTTTGCTTTATAATTACGTAGAAATATTTTAGAGCCAATCAGATGAGCCGTAACAATCCTTGATGTTGTCCTCACGATGCTGATTGGCTAATGCCGCTGAGCTATTGCCCGAAATGAAAGGTTATTGAATATCGTGTCTAAACTGCTAGCGTTTATTAATAAACACTCATATCACACAGTCTTGTGACAGTATAATCACAGAGCTGCTGTATTTGTGCCCTTCAGCGAAGTCAGACGCAGCTTTTAAGGCTTTTCTCGACGAGCGTAACCCGAAACAACAGCATTCGTCCACGCTGGAGTCGTACCTGATCAAACCCATCCAGAGAGTGTTGAAATACCCTCTGCTGCTGAGAGAGCTGCACTCGCTCACTGACCCAGACAGCGAGGAACATTACCATCTGAACGGTGAGCCAGGGCTGTGCTCATTTCATTAATATCAGTTCACTAAAGACAGAATCCCCAAGAGGAGGAGGTTCATGCAAAAAAAAATGCATTGCATTTTTAATTACAAAAGATGCCGTGAAAATACCCTTACCAACATTTTTGTGATTGCAAGTGCAAGTCTTTTGTGATGCTCTACAGTATTTGATGAGCTAAACGTCTTTCTTTGACTGCCCTGCAGTGGCGATGAAGGCCATGAACACAGTGGCCAGTCACATCAACGAGATGCAGAAGATCCACGAGGAGTTCGGAGCCGTGTTTGATCTTCTCATCTCAGAACAGACGGGGGAGAAGAAAGAGGTTTGTGCGCCTTAAATGAGGAACTGTAAATTCAGTCAGGAACAAAAATTTTGTAATGTGTGTGTGTGTGTGTGTGTGAGAGAGAGAGTGCTGCATACTTGTGTGTAAGCGAGAGAGGGCTCTGCATGTGTGTATGTGTGAGAGCTCTGTACTTGCGTGTGTGTAAGAGGGAGTTCTGCATACTTGTGTGTGTGAGCGAGAGAGCTCTGCGTGTGTGTGTGAGAGACAGTTCTGCATGTGTGAGAGCTCTGCATACTTGTGTGTAAGCGAGAGAGAGCTCTGCATGTGTGTGTGGGAGAGTTCTGCATGCTTGTGTGTGTGTGTCTGTGTGTGTGTGAGCTGTGCATACTTGTGTGTGTGAGAGGAATGGCTCTGCATACTTGTGTGTATTGTGTGTGTGAGAGGAACAGCTCTGCATACTTGTGTGTGTGTGTGTGTGTGTGTCACTAACTGTGGTGTTTGCTATGATTACAGGTTGCTGATCTGTCGATGGGAGATTTACTCCTCCACAGCAGCATGACGTGGATCAACCCGTCCTCCTCGCTGGGGAAGTGCAAGAAAGAGCCTCAGCTCGCCACTTTCGGTTCGTTCTGTCTCTATTCAATCTGAACCCACATTAACCCATGGCACAAATTACACATACTGCTGCACTGGATGGGTGGATGGATTTGGTGGGTTTTGGGTGGTTACCTCCCACAAACTAAAGTCATATCTCATCCCAAAATATATATTTAGCATAAAATAAGATCAGTATAGCAATAATTCATTTGCATGACAAACACATTTCTCCTGTCAATTCTCATCGCTGCAGATGGAAGAATTTGGCAAGTTGTAACTGCTTTCTCTGAACACTCTGCTCTGTGTCTTACAGTGTTTAAAACTGCTGTTGTGTTTGTCTGTAAAGACTCCAAACAGAAGAAGAAAATGGTGAGTGTCAGTCTGTGGTCTATCAAAGAAAATCAGTTCTCTCTCACTCTCTCTCTCACTTTATCTCTCTGTCTCTCACCCTATCTCTCTCTCTCACCTAACCTCTGTCTTTCTCTCATTCTCTCTCGCACTTTATCTCTCGGTCTCTCACCTAACCTCTGTCTTTCTCTCTCTCTTTATCTCTCTGTCTCTCACCCTAACTCTCTCTCTCACCTAACCTCTGTCTTTCTCTCGCTCTCTCTCTTTATCTCTCTGACTCTCACCCTAACTCTCTCTCTCACCTAACCTCTGTCTTTCTCTCTCTCTTTATCTCTCTGACTCTCACCCTATCTCTCTCTCTCACCTAACCTCTGTCTTTCTCTCGCTCTCTCTCTTTATCTCTCTGACTCTCACCCTAACTCTCTCATCTAATCTTTGTCTCGCGCTCACAAAATAATGGCACAATAATGATGTTTTATTCACACCTCTCTCTCTCTCTCTCTCTCTCAGGGTGGTTCTCACAGAGCATCAGTCTCAGGTGAAGAGAGAGATCCGTTCCGTTTTCGTCACATGATCCCCACCGATGCGCTTCAGGTGCGCACCCTGCCGAACACAGGTAAGCTCACCTGTGCCCTGTGAACGCACAGGCTGTATGAATCTGATCACTGAGATAAACTGACAACTGTGTGTGTGTGTGTGTGTGTGTGTGTGTGTGTGTGGCTACAGATGGAGAGAGTGCGGCCGTGTGCGAGATCATTCATGTCAAGTCTGAATCAGAGGGGAGACCAGAGAGAGTGTTTCAGCTGTGCTGCAGGTAAGTGTGACACACACACACACACACACACACACACACACATACAAGGCTGTGCATTACAATGGTTTTACCACGGTGAGATTAGAGTTCCAGCTAACACTTTTAGGTTGTAAAAACAGTTTCCTAACATTTCCATTAAGAAAGAACATTTAAAATAACATTTTTTACTTTTTCTAAGAATGCTCAAAACATCCAGTTTTTTAGACATTGTATTAACGCTATTGCTTGGTTATAAGAATGTTATTCAAACTTTTTTATAATTCTGTAACATTTATAACAGTATTTAAAAAAGTCTGCTTTTATATTTTACCTTATTTACTCCAGGCCCAAACAGTTCCCCTGAGTCCTAATGGTAACAGTCATATCTGTTACACAAACGTGGAAGATATTTACTTGTCGGAGTTAGTTCTCTAGGTTTGGAGTTTGTAGCTGCAAATGATATTGTCGCTTAGTAAACACTCCGATTTAGTATATCTCCATCTAGTGGAGAGAGCATGTACAGCCTTGAGATGACGTATAAGAAAACTGATTTGTTATTATTGTCACGTGAGTATAGAATCCGTTCACATGTTATCATTTGAATTAAATCTTCAGAAATATCCTCAAAACTGATTAGACTAAAAAAAGATATCATTAAAATTTAATATAATATTGTATTGTATATAATATTATAGAATAATTACTTTTATTGTCACTGTACAAGGAAAGTTTGCTGTCTCATTGAAAGTGCGCACATGTACACACACATACAAAATTGTAATGTAAACAATGGTATAGAATATAAAAGGATAAAAGGAAATAGTTTAAATGTAGACAGAAAACAGTCAGTTCCACCGACGTTGATGTCAATGTAAGACGCTGTTTGTTTCTTTGTGTCTTTAGCTCTCCAGAGAGTAAAAAGGATTTTTTAAAGGCAGTTCACTCCATACTGAGAGATAAACAGCGTCGTCAGTTGTTAAAGACGGAGAGTCTTCCTCTGAGTCAGCAGTATGTTCCCTTCGGAGGAAAACGCTTGTGCGCTCTTAAAGGAGCCCGACCAGCCATGAACAGAGCAGGTACACGCACAGCCAATCACAATAAAGCCTGGCTTAACGTTAACATAACGTTAGCATGTTGTCTTCAAGATTTTCTAAAATGAAGTTTGTCTCTTATTTTTTCAGTTTCTGCCCCGACTCGCACTCTTGGCCGGAGAAAACTGGTTCGAAACCGCTTCACCATCGACACGGACATCGTTTTCGACACCGAGCCCGACAGCGACTCGCCCGACTCCCAGCATTCCCAGCAGCAGGAAGGAGTTCCGGCCGGCGACACGGACCGCTGGGTGGAGGAACAATTCGACCTCCAGCGCTACGAGGAGCAGGAACAGGACGTTAAAGAGACGGACATTCTGAGCGACGATGACGACTTTTGCCAGTCTGCTTTAAGCCCCTCAACCGAGCCGGACGTAGAGGGGCCGCTCTCTGCGCTCTCCCTGGAGGGAGACACTGCTGAGGAAGAAGAGGAGGAGGAAGAACAAGAAGGAGACAAGGAGAGCAAGCAAGATGGCAAGGACTACAAATCCCAGCATGCCAAGCTGTCCGACGTAGGAAAGCAGTGCGCTATGTCCGTGGCCAGCGTAGACGACCAGGCGGTGCCTGATGATGTCATCTGGGTGCGCCGGAAGGACAGCAGCGCAGACGATGCACAGGCTGAAGCTGAAAGCTAAAAAGCATCAGGAGACGTTGAAATACAAGCAGCCAGTACATTAGCGATGCATGACGAGGGTTTTTTCACGCTAATTTCCTGAATGTTAGACATTCTTTATGAACTAGCTGTAAGATATCATGCTTATCCACTGTAGATACTTAAACACATTAGATGAGCTCTATATGTGTGCTGTGACCAATCAGAAGCCTGGGAAAAATGTGGTGGTACAATCAATAGAATCGTAGAATTGCACATGAACTGTTGGCAGCTTCAAATGTTTGATCGCCAACGTCTGCCAAATGTTTTAACTGCGTTTCTTTGTTTTTATGGTCCGTTTCTTGAATAGGGAAAGTCTTAAAGTGTTTTTTTTAATAAAGTTTGAAAGGGCTGTTTATTATTTATCTCAGTTAGATGCAAGAACAACAGCCTGAAAATGTCTCACATTTTAATTTGTTAAGCGTTGCCACATATTTGTACAGTGAAACTGTAAACGCTGTTTTGTTGTTTGTAAATATTTATTTCATTTGAACTTATGCTTATTCACATTTGACATGTACATACTACGCAGTATTCTGACCTGAAATAAACACGAGATGAATATTCATTGAATATTTGCGTTGACTGCTGATGTGCCCATCTCAGGTCAAAATAATGCTGAAGGTTGTTCAACAGAATTTGTTTAGTTTCTTTTATGATTCTTTCCTCCGAGCGGAGGGTTTTTTACAGCTCATTCTAGGTCACTACGTCCTGTGTTACTTGAATTTTGTTGAGAAAAATGCAATATGATTTTTAGCTGATGGACTGTTCTGTTATGGTTGTTTTTGATGAGTTGTTGTGATTCAGCTCTGCTCTTAATCTGCATTAATGATGTTTTCTGCTTTTATAAACATGCTTAGATATTGACGCTCACGTTTCCTTATAAAACATAATCTGAGCCTTTACATGGACCACATGTATACAGTGTCATTTCAGTTTTCTTTTTTTGGTTTACCACTGTGAGTCTCTCGCAGTAAAACAAGTAACATTGTTTTGTTTTTAAAATTCCAAATTTGCTAAATGCAATCAAGAGAAAAATGGTTTAACAAAAAAATTCGAATTGATATTTTTCCCATTGAGCTATAGAGACTGCATTTTAATTTTGTAAATAGAGCTGTGGATTGATATCAAATTATATCAAATAAATTTGTTTCATATATATAAACAAAGTCTGAACTTTTGTGATTGATGAAAATATTCTCTGTTCCTGAAAGTACAGTGCAGCAATCTAAAACCTTATGGCACATATATGTATTTGATGAATTAAATGACATTTATTTTAATACAAACGGAAATGAAATGATTCACAAACGAAATGTTTATGTTTTAGGACAACAGTATTTTTCCGATTGTTAAAATTAAGGAACGTGCATGTGGTCAATGAGGATACTCTGCGAGGACACCTGTGTGAACTTGAGGGGACCAGTTAAAGTTCATTGCATATGACTGGTTATTTAAAATGTCGTTTTAAACGGTGCTCATCGAATATTAAAACAATTTATTAAATAAAAAAAATGAAGGATATTAAAATACATATATATTTATATAAAATACTATTTATATAAATATAAATAGTTATATAAATATATATAGTTATATAAATACACAGTTTTACACAGAGTATTTTCAGACTGGAAAGTCCCTTTAAGGCTTCCGTACGTAATTACTATCATTGCGTTTCATTAAAATGTGGGACCATGTTTTTCTTCTGATAAGCAGATATTTACTAACAGTTTTACAAACAAAAACACTAATCTTAATTAAATTAACAGCTTTCAGAGGCCTAACTTTAGCGACGCGACCTCAAATGTTTCGCCAAATGAGAAAACAAGGTAAACTTATAAACTTTCCCTTTGTTGAATCAAGCAAATTGTATCGATATTTAAAATACTATCATAAATTACACACTTGACGTGCTGTGAACCACTATCGACATTTAACACTTTAAACTATCCGGTTGTGTTATTAAACTATGGTATACATACTCCACCGTGTTATATATGCGTCTAATAAATATATATTAACCCTTTTTGCTACTTATAGAAATTATAGCTTATAAACGTTAAGAAATTGTGATATAAATGGCTGCAGTTTAGCACATGGGCACAAGGTGGCGCAAAAATCTCATGAAAATTTCAAACATGAAAAGTAAAAAATAATATTTAAAATGGAAATCATATTAAATGCCCTTTAAAATTTATTTTGAATTGCATATGTACAGTGACTTTCTCTAATAAGTCAAAACTAAAGCATTTTTGTGTCATTTCTGTTGTCGGGTAAAGGCTAGTAAATGTCTTGCTTAAAATGTAAGTTGAAAGAGAAAGTTTATATTGGTCATATGCAAGTGCTGATAAATGTCACTCTTGTTCTCTAGGTTGGACGCGTGTGTGTGTTTGCACATGAAACTTATGATGTCACTGTTGGTCAACCGGTCAGACAGGTTTGAAGGTTTCTGTTGACTGGTGAATGTCTAACCTGGCAGTGGCATTTAAGTTCAGGTAAAATGAGCTTCTGCTCTCAGTAGGGTCCTTATACTAAATAAGTTCACTTTTATCTGAGTGCATGAGGTCAAAGTATCTATTAAAACAAAGCTGTTTATTTTAAAGTAAAATCATTTAAATGTGTCTAAATTGAACAGGATCGTTTAGCGCACAAGTTGCTAAAGCTACTAAAACTAAATGGAATCTACTTAAAAACTAAAATTGCTACTTAAATCTAGTTTGAACCGGCTGGGTGTTGTTGATTTTAGGATATTTTCATGTAGCTTTCCAGATGCTCAGACTATGTGTTACTCTCAGAGTTCAGCTCCAAAGTGAGTGAATGTGACTGCACGTTCCCTTGCTAGTGTGTGTTTCATTTGCTGCATAGCGAGGGCAACCTAGCAGTTCCTTAGCAAACAGGAAACGTTCTTGTAATATTGGCTAGCGTTCTCTCAACGTTCTCTCAAAGTTATAAGACTCAGCTTTGTGTGAGAGTTTGATGATGGAAAGCAGGGCTGCAAGATATATTAAAATGAATGAATTATTGCAGATGTGCATATCGCAACAGATTGCAATAACTTAAATAAGCTACATATTGTTAAGCTACATAAGTTTCAAGGTTGATGTAGAGAGACTTGCACGCAAATGTTGAAATAAGTTGAAATAGGTTTCTTTTCCCAGAAAAAAATTGAAATATATTTTGGTTATATAATTTTACATTTTTAAATATATATTTAGAATTTAAATTGATTTTACAAACCTAAACCATTGTTGTATTGCATATTGCACAAATTGTCACGTATTGCATTTTCCTCAGTATTATGCAGGAAAGTTTGTGTGAGTTTAAGAATATCAACGTGTGTGTATGTTTGTGTGTGTGAGAGAGAGAGAGAGAGAGGAAGGCAAATACAGCAAATACAGCTTAAAGCGAAACAACTTAAAGTAGCAAACAGCTTCCCAAACACACCCGGTCTTTGATGACTGGATTTGTGGAAGAATGACAAACATCAGTCTTTTTATTTCTTTAGTCAATCATTTCCGGCTCAAGAAATGAGATATTATTCAAATCACTGTTGGTGAGCGACGCATGACAGAACTTCAGAGAGTTTCACATGCTTGAATGTGATGCTTTTAGTCCTGTGCTCTTTGTAGAGCAGTTACAGTGACAGACAGTCAGCTGGTAACATGGACTGTCAAAAACCAGTGTTACAGCATAGCACTGATGAGCTGAACCCCTCCTACCCCATTCCTATCATACACAGACACATTTAAACAAGCACTGTATCATTTTCCTCATTTCTGCTCATCACCGGCGGCCGGCACAGGCGCTGCCCGCGTCATGAAGGGTAAACTGGAGATCTTAGCCCTGGTGCTGGGCATTATCGGCCTCATTGGGACCATAGCGGTAACCGTCATGCCCATGTGGAAGGTCACGGCTTTCATTGGCCCCAACCTCATTGTCATGGAGACACAGTGGGAGGGGCTGTGGATGGCCTGCATACGGCAAGTGGACATTAACATGCAGTGTAAGGTCTACGACTCTTTGCTTATCCTTCCAGCGGACATCCAGGCGGCTCGCGGGCTCATGTGCGCATCCATAGTACTGGCCGTACTGGCCGTTCTGGTGTCGGTCCTCGGAATAAGGGGAACAAACTGTTGTCAGGACGATGTCAGGGGCAAAAATGTGATCCTGGTGGTGGGTGGTTGTCTGTTTATTGTGGCCTCTCTAGCTACTCTTCTCCCTGTGTCCTGGTCCACAAGCTCCATCATCAGAGACTTCTACAACCCCGCAGTGGTGGAATCACAGAAGCGAGAGATCGGACAGTCGCTCTATGTGGGTTTTTTCACCTTCTTCTTCCTCGTGGTTGCAGGGGTGGTCCTGTTGTGCAGGTTCGGCCCACGTCAGAGGAAGGAAGAGAAAGAGTACATCTCAGCGGAGGAAGACAAAGTGAGGATGTCCATGTTAAAACCCACGTCCTCCGGTTCTTACCAGAAGAATCAATATGTCTGACAGCATTAGACCAATGACAACCGATATTTGATTCACAGCAACTGAAACTTAATGAAGTTCATCTCTGATTTAGCTTAAAGTTTAAATGTATTCTTTTGGTTTTATTTCTTGTCTTTAAATGTAAGTTTTCACAACAGATCAACTGTCAATAGTTTTTTTGGCTAAATGAAAGTTACTAAATAAAAGTCATTTAATTAAAGTAAACAATAATTGAAAACTTAATGTATGACAAAAGGACTAAACTGGTCATTTCTAAAGGAAGTTATAAAAATGTTATTTTATATGATGAAACATTCTGTTATTTTTTTCTTGTATATAAAAATTGTACATATTTTAAATGATGAACATATGTAGATGAAAGTTATAAAGGTTTCTTTGAACCTCTGAAGTTTTGAACCTTGATTGTCTATAAACTTGGTCTCAGATGTTTCTTAAAAAAGTTTCTTAGGAGAAATAAGATTTGAGTCAAGAGAGACAATCGTTGACCTACAGTAAGAGTACAGTGTTGAATGATGCGGACAGTGTAGCTCATCGTATAGGCAAGTTAGTTTTCCCAGTGGGAAAATTTAGGAGTTTTCCAACTGATCCCAGTGACATCTCTGACCTTTGTCACATTTGGGACATTGTTGAGATGTCTTGTCTGAAACTCCACACGAGACACATTAGGTTCCTCTGAGGTTACTATGGTGCTCTCAGGAGAAACATTTCCAATATGATTTCCATTCAAGTCAAGTCAACTTTATTTATATATTTATTTATATGTTACAAAGCAGCTTTACATGTATGATAAATGTACACAGCACACATAGACAGACACACAGACAGACACAACAGACACAGAGAAAACAGGGTGGGAGAAACACAGGTGATATTATGCATGTTATACAGTCATATATGGGGTATGAATAGATAGTATGAGAATAATATTAATAATAAGTGCAAAATTAAAGCTGATTACAGCAGCCTCCTGACTTCATGTTATTTTGACCATTCAATCTCACTGCTGTGTAGAAACAACACAAAAAGAAATGATTAAAGATCTCATTTTTCATTCTTATGGGTTATGAGAACAATTTTTTAGTTTGTGTAAACAGGATTTTCATTTAATTAATTGTTTTGTTCATATCTGTATTAATTATCATTTACTCCTCTCACAAGACAGGAACTCTGCTGATAAACAGTGTGTCTCTTAGACCTTTTCTCAACGTGAGCTGATTTGTATCTGCCCGCTGAGATGCTCAAAACACGCCAAAAATAGAAATGTTTCAGCACCACCTGCATACGGTTGTTTAATGTAAGTGAAACTTAATGTAACTCACACTGATGAGAGACCAGAGATTGAGACATGAGATAGACATACAGTAGACATGCAGTTTTAGCCAGTGTGTGTGTGTGTGTGTGTGTTTGAGACTGGCACCAAGCCCTCTCAGGTTTCTCCCTCTATCACCTGTTTAATTCTCAGGTGAGCTCTCTTTATCTCCAGTTCTAGCTCAGCATCTCACCTGGAAACACTGTAACACCTTTGGCACACTTGTGACCTCGTACTGACATACTGCAGGTGAAGGAACTGGTGATGTGGATCAGGGACTTTACGAGGAACTAAGTTGAGAAAATAGAATCTTTGTTAGAACCTTTCAATTGTTTCTCCTAGATAGTCATGGAATTAAATAAAGGGCAAAAATTTCATTATTGGACTCCCACAGTACCTGCTGGAACAGCCTCTTCCAGTACCTGCTTACCTGAGCTTTGCCATCACTGTTAATGTTTTGTACCATCATTTAAATCAATACAGTTTCTTACGCATTAATGCTGAATACCATTTACTACGATTATGTTTTATTGTATTTTTTCCTTGATTAAAATGACCCATTTTTTTATTTAAACGAAATCTTAAGCTATTGTAGTTGATCGAGGAGAATTCAGAAGCCACCTAGTGGCAGAGTTCGGAAATATTACCCTTTGACACCTTTAATTGAACAAGTTTCTCCAGTTTCAGTTCCCTTCTTCAAGGTGTTTATAAGACGTTCTGAGGACAGGTGAACCAGTCCGGTCACATAACATCATCAACATTTTTTCTTGGCTGTAAATACTTCTCTTCTGGATGATCCAGTCTTATTTGAGAAGCGCACCTGAGAGATACAGATTGAGTGGAGGAACATTCGTCTGTGTCTGTCCTTTCTGCCGGTCCACCATCATGTCTTACACGGCCGGCTCTTACGCCGACAAATCCTACTTGGGAAAGATGTACGGGGGCAGCGCGTACACGGGCTACACGGATGAGAACGCGGCGAAGGCCGCGTACGAGGAGCAGCTGAAGATTGAGAAGAGGAAGAGACGCGACGCCATCTGTTGTGAGGTCGTGGCTCTCATTATCGGCTTTGTGGGGCTGATTGGCGTGGCGGCTGTCACCGGGCTTCCCATGTGGAAGGTGACGGCGTTCATTCAGGAGAACATCATCGTCATGGAGACGCGCTGGGAAGGCCTATGGATGAATTGTTACAGGCAAGCGAACATTCGCATGCAGTGTAAAGTCTATGATTCTTTGCTGTACCTGCCGGCCGACCTGCAGGCCGCGAGGGGCCTCATGAGCGCCTCAGTGGCTGTGACCACTTTGGCCTGCATCGTGTCGGCCGTAGGGATGCGCTGCACACGACTCGTGGACTCTCGGCCCAGGACCAAACACATCGTCCTGGTGAGCGGAGGCTGTCTGTTCCTCGTCGGGTTCTTGACCACCATCATCCCCGTCTCCTGGACGGCTCACATGATCATCCAGGACTTCTACAACCCGCTGCTGATCGACGCCCAGCGCCGGGAGTTGGGGGAGGCCCTTTACATCGGCTGGGTCACTTCTGCTTTGCTCTTCACCGCTGGAGTGATTCTTCTTTGTCGACATGCTCCAAGGACCAAGGACAAAGAGGACATGGCTTCTGTGCTGTATCGGGCTGGATCAGCCCCCTATAACCAGCCCTATGGACCTGGTTATGGATATCAACCTGCGTACACCTACCAGCCTGGATACAATTATCAGCCTGCGTACTCTCCAGTGCCTACAGTCTACAACCCTCCGCGATACTGAGACTCTAAAAAACTCTCCCAGACAGACTCCAAAAAACACATTTTGCGGCTAACGCATTGAGAAGATTGTAAGAAGATTTAAATGAGATGAATGTCAGAAGAATCATAACTGTTAATTATTTGTGTTACTGTATGTGTGAACAGTCGATGTTATTTTCTGTTTTTTAATGCATCTCCTTCTCTTCTGCTCATTTTAGGTTTTTGTTTGTTTTCTAAACAAATTCGAGATATTTTCACTTTGCATGTAACTGTGTTTCAGTGCCATTAATGAACAAACAGATGTGCTGTATCATTATTGTGTATATTTTGTTTTATGTGTTTTTTATTTGTACGTTTTCTAAAGCACTAGCGTAACATTAATGTTATGAAAAGATAAAATAAACATGTACGTGATAAACTGGCTGTTCCTGCTTTAAATTCAACACAGTCACTCTCACAGTTTGACAACATTGAGTTTTACTCTCGTGTGTGTGTTGTTGCTACTGGTGGAACCTGTTGAGGTGGTTTCAGGATGTTCTTTGTTATGTTTTAGAACGACCACGTATGTTTCTCCGCTGTTGTCAGAGGAAATGTTCCAGAAACTAGAAACGCCCCGCCCCTTATGCAAATTTACCAACAGACAGCAGAGACATTGACTGTGTAAAGAGATATATATGATTATCCAAACCCGCTGTGATATTATTCAGTTAGGCACTATATACCCATACAGTTATATACAGTTATATACAGTTAGGCACTCAGTTGTATCACTAGCCCACTATATACTCAGTATGCTGCCCGCTAAACAAGACTACCGTAAACTCAGGCCATTATTGCTATAAGCCCTCTAGAACTAGATTTTTACATTTTCTAAAACAATGTGAGTGATTCTTGACTGTGCAATTATTGCCCCTAATTCAAGGCTGTTAGGGGTGGTTGCTGTGGCGTTGCTATGCTATTGATAGGGCTGTTCTGGATAGAGCTAGGTTGGCTGCTTACTTTTTATCATGAAAATCAAAACTTTGTTTGCATAGAATAATAATAGCACATCTCTTCAATAAGCCACACGATCTGAAGTATCTTTAATGTGCATAACACAAACTGCACACATTACGGTACGCACTGAAGTGTGTTCCTGTAGCTCAGTTGGTAGAGTTAGCTCATTGCGATAACAGCGCAAAGGTTGTGGGTTCGATCCCCAAGGGAGCACGCGTACTGATAATGTATAACTTGAACCGTAAGTCAATTTGGATAAAAGTGTGCCGAATAGCAATAAAGATGCTTTTTGTAGCAAACACCATTAACCTCAGAAACACTGTATTTAAACCACTCTGACTATCTTAAGGTTAACTAATAGTAAACCATCAACATAAAGGGCTCAGCTGACTTCAAAAATGTTTTTTGAACATTTCAAACAGCGATTTAATGAGGCAGCCGTGTTAAACATTGACCGCGGTTGAGGGAAGTGCGTGTGACCGTGTGCTTTGCATGTATCTGGCTGTTTAATGGCCCTTTTCAGATGTGCTTCCTTACTTAACAGGATCCCTGCAAGAAACTGGAACCCAGTGAGCAAACAACAACAGAGTTTACACACTCCTCCTCCTCCCAGAGCAACACAAAACCAGACAGAAACACTAACAGGGGATTTGATTTCATAGCAACCTGGCCAATTGTATCTCCCTCCCACTGTTGCCGAGGGTGGAGGCAGGGAACAGGTGAACACCTACTGGCTTCTTTTCCAGTGGGATGCAAAACCTTGCTGGGTGACGCTCGCTCTTCAAACCTCTCCTCATATCGACGTCCGAACCTTTGGCACGCAGATTTTTTGGAAATTCCGAGTTTTGGGAATTTTCCTAGATTATGGCTAGCGGCGCCCTGGAGATAGTGGGAATGTGCGTGAGCTTGATCGGGCTCATCGGGGCGGCGGCCAGTACAGGAATGCCCATGTGGCGAGTGACGGCTTTCATCGGCGAGAACATCATCGTCATGGAGACGCGGTACGAGGGATTATGGATGAATTGCTACAGGCAGGCGAACATTCGCATGCAGTGTAAAGTTTATGACTCTTTGCTGGCACTGCCGCCTGACCTCCAGGCCGCCCGTGGGCTCATGTGCTGCTCCGTGGCTCTGACCGGGCTGGGTTTATTGATCGCCATCGCGGGCATGAAATGCACGGCTTGCATTCAGGGCAATGACAAAGCCAAGCGGCTGGTGCTCATCGTGGCTGGATGTATGATTCTCATGGGCTGTCTCTGCTGCATCATTCCTGTGTCTTGGACTGGTCATGTGATCATCCAGGACTTCTATAACCCCTTACTCATCGACGCCCAGCGCAGGGAGCTGGGGGAGGCCCTTTACATCGGCTGGGTCTCGTCTGCCTTCCTGTTTGCTGGTGGATGTATATTTACCTGCTGTTCCAGCCCTGTAGACAAGGGCTCCGACCAGAGGTACATGTACAAAAGAAACGCTGCCCCGTATGTGGCCTACCAGCCCCAACCTATGACCTTTCACCCTCAGGCTCGGTCAGTGTACAGTCACCCATCAGGACCACCGTCGTTTCTTCAGCCTTCTGGACAACCATCTTATCAACCATCCAGAGAGCAGTCTTTCATACAGCCCTCCAGACAGCAGTCCTTCATGCAGCCCTCCAGACAGCAGTCCTTCATGCAGCCTTCCAGACATCCATCAGCCCGCAGCGCCATCGCTTACCTCTGAGAAACAGCTGGACATTTCAAAGGCTTGTGAATTTGCATTTGGACGTGTGTGTGTTTGTGTTAAAGAGAAACAGGAAGACAAAATGGACTTGTGCACTTTTTGTGTACAAACATTTAACCTTTTTTGTTATTCGTACATTTCACTCTTTTTAATTTCTCTTGTCTTGGATATGTTTTTGACAAAATTGAAATACTCTTTGGTTTTGTAAGTAGGAGAATCTAAAAACTATGACTGTAAATAACTATATGATTTTTATATGATTCATTGTAAAGTACAGAGCTTACCTCAGCCTATGATAAAGTTTGGGGTCTTTTGTATTATTTAAAAGCTGACTAAAACAGATGCGTTTATTAGTTAATGTTTTTGAGAAATATAAATGCCTAAAAATGTTGTTTTGGATCAATAAACAGCTGACATATCCTTCAGGCAAAGATATTTGTAATTCTTTTATTTCGTTTGTATAATTTACATGTATTTTAAAGCCATACTGTGCGAGTTTTAACTGTTTTTCTCAGTAATTCTCAGGAGGAATTAGTTTATCTGTATGGTTGAATGTTTTTTTGAGTTACCGGCAGGTGCTTGTGTGTTGAGTTTGTGTGTTGAGATCAGTTCAGTGTGTTTATATCTTTTTGCCCCGCAGCTTCAGATCAACAGAAAGGCTCTGTGTAACCTAACACACCTTTTGTCATGAGTGTCTTTGTGTGGACACACCCAGTTATGCCAGTAGTGCTACAACAGAAACAGGGAACTGATCAGAAGTCTGTTCATTTTGCTGAGGAAACAGTGGAGAACATAGATCAGAAAACTGGATGAGCAGCTTTGTTAAAGTGGGAGCTGCATATTTAATTTGCGTATACATTGGGGGTGTCAAATCCGTTTCACTGCGGTATGGGGTATAATGGTCTGAATATATAAATAAGTTGATAATCAAGTAATTAATCAAGTAATCCACTGCGACGTTTGTTCATCAAACAAAGCAAAACCTGACATTTTTCCACACCTAGCACTATGCAGAATAATAAATTTCAGAATGCATTACAACAATTGCACATGTATCGTGTATATTGCTGTGAATACGGAAAAGCATCAATAAAATTGTTCAGTCTAATAAGCAACATACTAATGTCAATGTTTTTGTGAATGAAATTTCAAGTTAATTTTACTGTGCACTTAATCTGATGAGCACTATTTGTGTTGCATCTAGAGTTGCCACCTATGTAGTGTACTCCACATCAGTCACTTGAGGGGATCTGTTTCAGTTTCTTAGAAGCCAGCTGCCTACATAGGCAGCATAAAGCCAGAAGCTCACTAGGTCGCATATGGAATTCATAGTTAAAGGTCTGGGCTGCTAATGTAAAGGATGTGGGTCATTACCAGGAACAAAGTGACCACTAAAACTCTCCCAGATGGCCTGCGGCTCATGGATTAAACATATTAGCTAAATGAATCGGCTAATGCTAACAGCCAAATATTTTCAGCACGTAATGCTTTGAATGTCTGATCCCCAAACCAAAGTCAGACAATAACTTAACAGAGTGCAGTTTTACCTGAACACAGTGACACAGTGGCTCCCTCTTGTGTTGAAGCAGATAAGCAGTTAAAACTCACTTAGGCTGACAAGTGAGTTTTGTCACTTCATTACACTTAGTCATAGGCTGCCATGTTACCATGTGCACTTAATATAAGTGACTTTGGTCTTGTTTTATAATTATGCACAGTGCTGGTTGTGTCGGTTGTGTCTCATTTACAGAATACAGTCACATTGTTCCACTTGCTTGTGTATAAAATACCACAATAAATCAGTTGTCGAATATTTACACGTGCTGCGTGAAATACTGGAGACAAATCTGTACCCAAAAGTCAGCAATTTCCTGACATATCTGAGCAAAACCTCTTTTTGGGGACATCCTTATTTGTAAAAAATAAAATAAAAAATAAAGTGTTTTTAAATTGTAAAAATGAGTTGGTATAAAACTTTTCTACTAGGTTGGGTTATAAGTGTTTTTAACTAGCTGTGTATAAAAACAATAGAAATCTATGGAATGTCGCCATTTGGATAGATAAGTAAAAGTGTGTGTGTGTGTGTGTGTGTGTGTGTGTGTGTGTGTGTGTGTGTGTAAAAGACCTTGTTTAGTGTGATCACAGGATAGTAAACAACACCATCAGCATCTCTACGTACCCTCATCAGCCTGGACCAATCAGGTGACAGCGCTGCCACTTTCCCATAACAAAGAGAGTATTTTTATTTGAATTTCTCAAAATTTAGACACACAGACTCTGGTCACGTAGTAGTTTGGCTCTGTTTGGAAACTGATTTTGGGAGAATTGTGACTCTGTGAGACGTGAGGGTTTGAATGCGTGATCATTTCTCCCGAGCAGGCCTACTGCTGTTCAGAACGCAGGGTGAGTGACACCTGCGTGTACTTACTGATCATCTGCGAGGGGTTTCACACTGGAAACGAATTATGGTTTATAAACAGTTAGAATGCAAGACAAGGACAAATACTTAAGATCATTTAATGCAGATAGGACAAATACGTCATTTACATTTTCATATAATGTCGCATAAATTAAAACAATACGGTCAGATAGAGGTACATTGATTGTATATTATATACAAAATATACGGTGATAGTTATTTATATAAATAAATATTATAACTGTACTGTGAAGCGACAAATAAATTGCACGTTTCTTGTATCAAACGTACTTTTGTCACATGACATTTTTATCTCCAAACCAAAAACAGTTTTCACTTTAAAACCAATTTATAATAAAACTTTCTTTACACCCGCAACAGCTGAAGTGAACGATGGTGCGCGGCAGGTGTGAGTTAATCGCTCTCTGTCTGGCCGTCATTGGTCTGATCGGCACGGTCGCTGTTACCGGGCTTCCCATGTGGAAGGTGACGGCGTTCATTGGGGAGAACATCATTGTCATGGAGACGCGCTGGGAGGGCTTATGGATGACCTGCTTTAGGCAAGCGAACATTCACATGCAGTGTAAAGTGTACGACTCCCTGCTGTTTCTCCCGGCGGACCTGCAGGCTGCCCGCGGGTTGACGTGCTGCGCTGTGGCGCTCTCGGGTCTGGGTCTGCTGGTGTCCCTCGTGGGTCTCCGTTGCACCTCCTGTCTCAGTGATCAACTGCGCGTCAAAAGGATAATCGTGATGGTCGCGGGGGCGATGCAGATCATGGCTTCCGTTTGCGTTATCATTCCAGTCTCCTGGACTGCCCACACCATCATTAGAGACTTCTACAACCCTCTGTTAATTGACGCACAGCGCAGGGAACTAGGTGAGGCGCTTTATATTGGCTGGGTGACCAGCGCCTTTCTCCTGGCGTCTGGAATTATATTCCTCTGCCGTCGAGTTGAGCCGCAGTCCGACTCGCTTAACGCGTATCAGCCTGATAATAAACCTACTTTAAACGGCCCTCATCCTCTCTCCAGCCCCGTCGGATCTATAGGAGACCAACCTTTGCTTCAGAACGCCAGCTTCTCCGTCCATCCGTCTGTACGCAGCTTTGCCATTACATCCTCGAGTGGTCAACATTCAACATACAGAGGGCAGCCGATGATGATGACAACATGGCCTTCACTGTACAGCCACAATGTAGTACCACCACAGAACACAAAAGCATACGGCTCAAATGTAATACAGTATTTACCCCGACATACCCAGTACCCCGATCAGCTTTCCTCAAACTTTGCTGGAAGCAGCATCAGTAATCCTTACGCTTCCTGCCCCTCTGGATCAATTTATCAGTTTATTCCACAAAACCCACTTCTGATAGGCTACAACTATTCTAGAGTGAAGTCGTACAGCTCCGACAGTGGATCTGGACTGCGTATATAATGTGCATAAGTAAAAACAAAAGCAATTCCACCAATAGCTGTATAATCATATAGCCTACAGCACATACACCAAATGGCACCGCAGCTCGAATCAAACAAACTCCGTAAATATTTGACATTTAGGAAAAAAAATAAAAAATGAAGCGGTAAAATGATGCACAGTTTAAAACTGTGAACTCAGTGCTGAAAAGATTGTGACTGTTGTCTCTGTTTGTTATGCAAACTGAATTTCGGCCCCTATAAATAAGCTTAATTTCACATTGGGGCATGTGGGCAGCACACAGTAAATCCGCATATGACACGTCAGACTGGTTTTACCCGCTGGGATGCAGTTTGTCACGGTGGCGGTTAAACACTGATGTGCTGTTCTCGCTTTTAAACTAACAGATGTGAGTCTGACCTGGAGATAACAATATCAAAAGACAGTTATTTTCACCTAATGTTTTTTTCTCTTTGGATATCGAATGTGTATATTATCCATGATGTGACAACACTGTATTGTATTGCTCCCTACAAGTTTGCAATTTGTTGTACTGTATGTTTTGCTGTTTAAGTAAGTCTGCAGTTTTACCAGTTATAACTGGCCGTTGACTCTAATTGAATAAATGTGTACTTTACTGATTAACCACTAGGTGGCCTTACTGAGTATTTGGTTAGAGCGACAAGCTTGTCATAGTTTTTCTTCTGTTGTGTACGTATAAACTTTAATTCCATTTAATTACATTTTACAGACATTTTCCCTGTGACAAACAACGAAAACTTACACTATGAAGTTTAACACCTCAGCCTCAAAAGGGGTTTTAATTTAATCAGTCTCGGTGCCACGCATTATCTGGTTTTGTTTACCGAGGCTGAACTGTATCCTACCTCTCCAACCGATCTGTGATTCAGATCATTCCTCGGTAATCCCTCTAATGCCGCTTATAAACCCACTGTCACGAAAGCTTTAAAGACACCAGGAGCATTCACCTCCTGAACCAGATTCAGATCTGAAACACTGAAGGTCAATGAAAACGCAATAATTAGGCTTGCTTACGCCCTAAACGCAATGAAAACGCAGTTATAACGCAAACTAGGCCACCGATAAGCACTTTTCAGTCGTTATCATCTAAAGAACTCTTTCACTCAGTAAACTATCTACACATTGCCTTTTGATTTTTACGAACATAACATAACAGCTGGTTCGTTTAAAGCACATATTTTTTAAGTGGGTTAAACTGTAGTGGAATAAGGTGTCTTCCCGTTTTAAAAAAAATCATAGACAAGTGAGTGGTGACAGATAAACGGGTATTTAATCTGCTCGCAGCTCTGGGCAGATTAGATGTGCGTTTCCATCAAAGCTCCGGCACAAGATTAAATCATTTCCTCGGTGTACCGAAAACCAAAGACGTTGTCGAGGTCGGCTGCTGGCAGATTTGAAGTTAATCTTCACAACGGATCCATGTTCGCGGATCAGAGACTCGACTGTGCCCTCAATTGAGAGCGCGCACGGATGAGGCGCCGTTCGCTCCCGGGTCTTTCCTGCGCGCCCGGTTCCCATCAGCACCACTATGTCCTGAAACCTCCGGGGAGGTGATGCATAGTTACGGCGACGTGTTTTGTGAAGTGTTGCCCGGTTAGCACCTATGGATCTATGATTTGGGATTTTTGACGAGTGAGTGAAAGATGCTGCTCGGATGGAAGTTATTGCTGTGTGGATACAACATTGGCGAATGAAAGGAAGACGCATATGGATGTTGAATGTTCGTCCTGCAGGTGCATCATGGCGATGAAGAGAGCCGTTTGTTTCCTACTGCTGTGTCTAACGACAGAGTTGAGTCTGAGCGCGCAGCAGGTCCTGAGAATCGGTGAGTATAAACTTATCTCATCATAGCACCCTTTATCCACATTCACCGGGTCATGTCTAAGTTGCTATGTGGCCGGAATGTGAACTATTATTTCTAAACTATTTTATTTTATTTTATTTTGCTTCACGCTCATCCAGTGGTTCCCAAAATACACAGCTGAATACTTTAAGTCATACGTAAATATTATTTTAAAATAATATATGGCACACAAACACTTTTTAAACGAAACAAATTTAGTTTAAATTATTTTAAACAGTAGCCTTACTGAATTCAATGAATTAATACAAATTAATACATTCACTTAGTTTACACTAGTTGGTTAAAATGGTTCAGAAAGGTTATGTTAGTTCTAAGAATGAAGTTTGCATTAGTTTGTAGATATTTGTGAGGTCACTGGTTACAGTAAAGAATCTTAGGGTGGAAAATGCCAGTAATGGACATTTGCATAACTTAACAGGGTTGGCTGATGTTGTTTAATTTGCATAAGGTAACATTGATGTCTATGTGAGATGATGTTTTTATTGACTTTCATTCCATTCTATAAAATCCTGATTTGTAAATCCTGTTGTTTTATGAGAGTGGGCAGAGGGGCAGTAGATGTGCTGCTGTTATAAGGTGGGGTAGATGGACTGTACTGAGGTTATGAGGTAGGGTAGATGTACTGAGGTTATGAGGTGGGGTACATGTGCTGAGGTTATGAGGTGGGGTACATGTGCTGAGGTTATAAAATGAGATTAATGTGCTGAGGTTATGAGGTGGGGTAGATATTATAGGGTAGATGTTCTGAAGTGCAAAGGTTAATCTTCAGATCTCTACTGATCTGTTGTTGAGTTTCACTGAACACTGACCCTGGATATTCTAATGCGGTACAATTATGAAACTTCTGACTCACCGATAATGTCAACACTGTGCTAATGCTAACTGATACCATGATTATGTGAAAGCTATGAAGAGGAAATGGATTATGTTTTGGATTGGTACTTACTGATAACATACAGCCTACTCACTATTTTACTATTACCATTACTATTAGTTTTTGTGAGGTTTATGTCATAACTATAACCATAACTACACAATGTATTTTACAGATGCCACAAAACATTTGGCCAGTTTTTACAATTCATTACGATTTACTTATTATATACTTTTACATTTTATTTTCACATAATTAATTGATGTAAACATCAGACTATTAGAAAACCACTTATTCCCGACATTCCCAATAAACACACTGTACATCTAAGCCAGACACAGTTTGATTATAACGCTACAGTAACGTTATTTAAGCATTGCTTTTGAGGTTTGTGGAAAACGGATAATAATGTCCATTTTTAGGCTTCCAGAATAACGTCCTTTGTGTATTTAATCTGTAGCTCATCATTTCTACTGGTCTCAGGTCAGATCTAATCTTTCTCTGCAAACTTTTAATCTGCTCCATATGGTAGATGTTTCAATTAGTCGCTTCAGCTTTCTCTGGACTGGAAACCCAGTCCTGCCCCCCTCCCCCCCAAGCAGCTGGGTAATGCTGGGAAATCTTCCCCCTTAAGCATGTTAAACAAGCAGGACTAATCTGCTTTCTGCTCAGAGACCCACAGAGTGGGCACTGAGACCCAGGCATCCAGAACCATTCAAAACCAACCCTGCCAAAGCACCACTGAAGACACGTGTCTGTGATGAGCACCAGTAACTGTGTGTTAAAAACGTGTTCTTCATTCACTTAAAATACTTTTACTAGGGTTTACTAGTGTAAACACGGTTCTGTGGTTCTATTAACATTAGTAACATCTGTGAATTAAGATTGTTGTGTTCTAGATGCTGGAGAAGTATTAAGTACATTTTAAAGCGTTAGACAAACGTTAGACACAGTCTGTGTTTGTATTACATTTTATAGTTTAGTTTGAATATAAACAAACATTTTACCGTTGAAACAAATTATCGTATTGGAACAACTTCCTGTCTGAATAGGAAATGCATCATCACAAGAAGGAAATCTTTACTCATTAAACCAACGTTGACCTTTATGTTTAGACAGAATTCTAACAGTGCTGTTCAACGACAACAGCAAAAATCAGAGACAAACTTCTACCCAGAAAGGTCAAAAAACTGGAACCGTTGTGTGATAAAACACAAATGTCGCTGCACCCTCCCTCGAAACCACATCAACATAAGCATGTTAGAGGAATTAGGTCTGTTGCCTGTTTTATGCTTGATTTTTCCATTATGTATTTTCATCAGGGCTGTAATTCAATATAATGTTCTGTTGCAGTTCAACACTATGCTACATGTTCTGGTGAATAGCTGTATAGGTTTAGTAGGTGTCTTTTGTGTCACCATGCCAACACTGTCACACAAATTCTGAAGAATTGTTTCCGATTTTTAGATAATTTGAGTCACTGTGGCTTCGTTGGTGGAGCTTGTCATTTGTAGAAAAATGGCCGTTGCACCAAACCGATAGATGTTCTGCTGAATAGAATCACACCCTGTGGGGTTTCCTGATTATTCAGGGGCTGAATAATTCGTGTGTGCACAAGGTGATCTTTAAGTGTAAAGAAGATACATTTAGATGATCTGAACAGAGGTGAACTGCAGAAGATTCGTTTTCATTATTGCAGGAGAGCAAGTAAATTAGACTATAATGATTCATTATGTCTTGATATCATTAGCTTTGGATCATTTGTAAATGGTTATTGTCACCGGGCAAACCTTCTTAAACTAGCGTAAATGAGCTCAAACAGTATTTAAGCAACATATAAAAGAACAATTACATTAAAAAAGTTGTTTTATGTAGAGTAATTTTTGAAGCCTTGAGTTTGTCGGTGGTGTAGAGCTCAAACATAGACACTGGACGACGTTTTTGATTATGTACGTTTCTTCAAGCGCGACTTTTTAAAAACCAGTTGCCCTAACCAGTAACCCGGCAACAAGCTAATCAAGACCCTGTCACGTTTGCCTGAGAGAGAAATTGTTTTATTTAAGCTTGAAACTGGAACAACATTTACAGAAATAAAAATGAGAGGAATTTCCGTTCCGCTTACAGAGCCTGTCTAAATTAATATGCTAAAGTGAACTGTACAAAATTCTGGATGCCGTGGAGTGTGGCGTGTGTGTGCTTTTCCAGATTCATTATAAGGGTTGTAGAGCTGCTTCCACCCTATTTTAAATGCTTTGAGCTTTTGTTTAATGGGGCTTTTAACATACTGTCGAGGTCAGTTGCAAAGGTAAGCAAATTCTCTGCCAGTTTTCCAGCTGACATTGTTTATTGCATACAAATAATTCCATACAAATAATTTAAACATTTGATGCTTCAGCACATATTTTAATGCTATTTATATATAAACATGTTTGTGGTTTTGCTTGTACAGCCACAGCAATCAGAATAAGAAACTGTATTTTTATTCCTCCTGTGAGGATAAAATATTCCCACAGAACAGACTCAGGAACTAGCTGCCTGCCGTGGTTCATAATTACCCCTGGTGTTAAAGAAGCTGAATCTGAGGGAACAGACAGCCCACACACAGATCTGTCAGTGTAAGAATAAAGGTGCAACAACACAGACTGAAGTGAAAGGTCATTTGTAATCAGAACACACTGCTCTCTTATCTTTTACCCTCTTCTCTTGCTACATCAGTCACAGTTTCTCCAAAACATCTTGTTAAAATTGTTTTGGCGGTGTTCGCAAGTGGCTGTCGGCAACCGACGGCTGATTGGTTCAGATTTATAAACAGCTGGAAAGAGCAGATGTGATGTAATTTGTTCAAAGGCAAAGAGGACCAAGCAAAAAAAGTCTAGAGAACTTTTGAAAACTGTTTTGATTAAGAGAATTGTTTTGATCAAACATTACTGACTTGAATCTGTATTCAAAACTCTGGGCAAAACAGGGTGCATTCACGTGCCCCTCAACTTTGGAAAGTTCAGGGGTCAAAGCCGGACACTTTTACTTTTGATAGAAACTTTTATTTCACTGTGTCTGTCTTGACTTGACCCCATGCACTGTATGCGGTTCAGTAATAGTGCCCTCGTGGTTTTTATAAAAACTGCTTCAAACTTTTTAATAACTGCTGTTTTAATACAGAGACAGTATGTGTGTACATACTTGCATAATAGCAGATTTTGTCTCATTTGTTTAGTGTTTTGTCATATTCTGTTGTTATTCTGTAGGTTTTAGCTGGATTAAAGGTCATTTAAGGATTGGGGACATTGAAATGAAAAATTCATAAACAGTTTTTTGTGTGAGGGTGTGTTTGTGTGTGAGTGTTTGTCTGTGTGTTTGTGAGTGTGTGTGTGTGAGACTAACTATAAGGGCGATAATTATCTTTTTTTTAATCACCACAGGTAAGAAATCTGGTGAATGAATAAAAATATAATCATACATCTGTTCAGCCATCCAGTGGCAGATGGGGGACGTATTTGGGTAACTGGCTTTGAAAAAAGTCATTATTTTTACAACTCTGTTTAACTGGTGAAGAAACGTAGCGTTTGCGATGCGTTGTATGATGTAAGACTTTCAAGAACCTTGTACATTTTATGATGATACTTTTCTTTGTGTCTGCAGGCGGCATTTTCGAGACTCTTGAGAATGAACCCATCAGTGTTGAGGAACTTGCCTTCAAATTTGCTGTTACCAGCATTAACAGAAACAGAACTTTAATGCCCAACACGACGCTAACCTACGACATTCAGAGAATAAACCTGTTTGACAGCTTTGAGGCTTCCAGAAAAGGTTCGAAACCTAAGATTGTTTCTCTGAATGTCATTTTGTGTATAATATAATGTGTTTTGTGTAATTCTGACATTGTTATGCACGTGCAGCTTGCGATCAGCTGGCTCTGGGCGTGGCTGCAGTTTTTGGACCATCTCACAGTTCCTCTGTGAGTGCGGTCCAGTCCATCTGTAACGCTCTGGAGGTTCCTCACATCCAGACTCGCTGGAAACATCCGTCTGTGGACAACAAAGACAGCTTTTACATCAACCTGTACCCAGATTACACCTCTATCAGCCGGGCTGTGCTGGACGTCGTGCAGTTCTACAAGTGGAAAGCCGTGACTGTGGTTTATGAGGATGCCACAGGTGAGACGACCGCTCTGTTAGAGCTCAGGAGCTTTGAAGTTCTTAAGTTTTGAATAGAACGTTATTCAAACATTTTTATGTGATAATGTTGAAAGAACTTTTAAAGAACGTTAGCCAATGTTCTGAGAATGTTCCCTGTTAGCTGGCCAGGTGTTATTTGTATTCTGTATCCATGTTTAACTGGTAGTGTGTCTGACGATGTTTTGATGTAATATTTTAAGGTCTGATTCGGCTACAAGAGCTCATCAAGGCTCCGTCGCGGTACAGTATCAAGATCAAAATTCGACAGTTACCGACCGGAAGTAAAGACGCCCGGCCGCTGCTTAAAGAGATGAAGAAGGGCAAAGAGTTCTGTGTGATCTTTGACTGCTCGTACCAGACCGCGGCCGACGTCCTCAAACAGGTCACACGCATACACACTCCGTTTGAAACATGTGTCGTCATGGAAACATTTAGAACGCTGTGCGTCATGACATCATAAAATTCTGCTTGGTGTGTTACACCAGTATCTCCATCTTGGATGATCTCCATCTTTCTCTGTGTATGTGCTGTAGCTGCTGTCCATGGGCATGATGACGGAATACTATCATTTCTTCTTCACCACTCTGGTGAGTCTCATACGTGGATGTTTGGTTCTCTATACGTTACTCTTTGGTTTGTTGTGTAACGCTAAGTCATTTTTCTAAGGTTTGGATGCGATACATCCATTTTGTTAATGTCAAGAGAGCTGCTCTGTTCATTGGCCAGACTGCAGACTGCTTTCAATGCAAGAAATCTCAAGAAATATAAAAAAAATTATATAATCAAATATTAAAATGTGTATTTATTGTCCATCATTTCACATATTTGTCCCATATTTTGAGGTTTTATGTTCGTTGAGTTCAGTTTATAATGATCATCTCATTTATGCTACCGTGCCTTTAAGATCGTGCAGTATGTAAATGAGGGGTCATATAGAAAATGGCGCACCAGGATCATTTCCGTGGCACTCCTTGACTTCATCATCCTTCGATAACAGCCACTTTGTAAATCCTGCTTGACATTGTAGCAGGTTCACGATACAAACCCGGCAGAAATGTGTCTGTTTTCGTGCTTGTTGTTGAAATGAACCCCGTGTTTTGTATTTACGATACACTGCAGGATCTGTTTGCGTTGGACCTGGAGCCGTATCGATACAGCGGGGTGAACATGACGGGTTTCCGTCTGCTCAACATCGACACCCACCAGGTGGCATCAGTGGTGGAGAAGTGGTCCATGGAGCGACTACAGGCTCCGCCCAAACCCGAGACCGGCCTGCTGGACGGCATGATGACGGTCTGTAGAAATAATCCACATATCTGCCAGTTTTATGGATAATATGAAGTTAATCTATTCATAACCTCATAAAACAGTGGGATGGCATTACTGTATGTCATTGTAATAAATAATTAACATTTACTTAAATAGGTTGTGCATGCTATTTTTCTTAGTTAAAAAAACATGGTATTATAATATATTTTAAAAACCATACATATATATCACATATATATCAAAAATTATACATACTAGTAATTATTGTTGTACTGTTGTTGCACTGGCTGTGATTGGTCAGTGTACTGTATGTGTGATTGGTGTGTGTGCCGCAGACTGAAGCAGCGCTGATGTATGATGCTGTATATATGGTTGCCACGGCGTTTCAGCGAGCGTCTCAGATCACAGTGAGTTCTCTGCAGTGCCACAGACACAAACCCTGGCGCTTCGGCTCACGTTTCATCAGCCTGTTTAAAGAGGTAAATACATACAGCTCATCACGCACCTGCATCCCAGCACACTCGTTCTTGAAGAAAACATCCATTACCAATGGGCCGCACGTGTCATATATATTATAATTCTTCTACAATGATTTGCTTCTAGATAATAATCTAGAAATAATCTTTAACCAATGTCAGATTCTCCTAAACTTAGTCAGATAATCTGATACAACTGTTTAGTTATCTCCAGAAGCATCACTTCCCAGTTTTCTAAAACCTGTCTTGCATCAGAAGTATTTTAAACCAGTTACAAACACCTTAAAGACAATCTGTCTCCCAGTGACGTCTTCTTAGTGTACTTGTCCAAGTGTCCTGTTTTGCAGAGGCTGCTGCTGAGTCAGCGTGTTGAATGAGGCTTTTTTGGAAAGGAGCTTAATGACTCTGAATTACTGGAGCTGAGAATTTCACTGAGGGACTCATTAGAGTGTCTTCATTTAATGATTTCTCTCGCCATGGCAACGGTCCCGAAAATAAAGCCCGAGCAAACATCTCGTATTAATTCACCATTAGTCGTGGCCGTTAGTAGTGTAATGATGAGGGCGGTAGAGATGAACATGTAGAGCTTCTCAAAAGTAAAGTAAAGTACAGGAAAGTACATGAAAGTACAGGATTCATTTGTAACGTTGTTTGACAACATCAGTATGTCCATTGATGGTTTTATTCGATGCATTTGTACTCCAATAAGTAGGAAATCTTCTAAATCTTCTCAATAATCTAAATCTTAAGTTAAAGAGTAGTTAAAAAGTAAAAATGATTTTCAAAAGTAAGAACCCTTATGTTGAATTCTGCATGGAAGTTTTTTCCTCTTATTTGTAAATGAAAATAGGTTTTTACAGTTACACACCTGAATTATATGTGCTAGTCACTACACCACAGCTGTCAGAAGTGATGTTTTCTGACGCTCACTCTGGATAGTTACTGCACGTCTGAAGCTCTTGTCATGTGCAGTCATAGATGGACATTATCTGAACCTCCGACTGTGCTTCTTAATGAGAACAACTGTGACAGTTGGGGGTCACAGAGCAATCCACGCTAAGCTCAGCTGAATGTTTGGTGCTTGTAATTGAAACCCACTGTACATGCGACGGCATCTAGCGCAGGATGCGATGAGAAACAGGATTTGGACCAGTAAGTCTTTAGTTCTCAGTGTGATGATTATGAAGAACGGCTATCCAGCTCCTTTAATTCTGAAAACAGCAAATTAAAGACATAATCCAAAGGATTTATACATCACTGGCTTTGATGAATGTCTGTTGACTGCATGACCACTGCAGCCTCACAGTGTGACACATCAGAAAAATGCTTTGAATTATTCGCTGCACAGATTGCAGCTTCCGTTCCGTTTGTTGGCACTTAACTTAAGCCAAATTAGCATTTCCTCTTTACGTGAAGTTGATTTGAGAGTCACTTTAGCAACACCTCCACGTAAAACACTGTTGATCTATGGCTTCAGGCACTGCTGTTGTTTCTTACGATGGGACTGTTGGTGATCTATTGCTCTGGGTTTGTCTCATATCTCTCTACAGGGGCTATTTTTCACTGTGTAAATAGTTTTATTTACGCTTTAAACAGATTTTGCCACACAGAGAAAAAGTATTTAATTTGTGTGTTCAGCAGGTTAGCCGAATATATTATCAACAACATTAAAACCACTTAGTCGAACTTTGGGAAGGAATAATTTGATTCTTTATTTTGAGAGAGGGAGATAAATGGACATTTTCTGTGTACTGTATGTTGTCAACATGAAAGCCGAATATATTTAATTTTAAAGACTTCACCTCTAATAATTCCCTACTGAACGTGTTACAAAAACAATTTAAATTTGTAGTTTTGTAAATTTGTAAAATTGTCATTTGTACAAACCAATTTCAGTAAGTTTGTTTTAGGGATCTTTGTTTATTTTGAAATATCCTTTTTCATGAATTACTGCCTTTCCAAGGAAGGGATTTGAGCGAATAAGAGTCAACGTTTTCGATTCATTCCTACTGTATGTTAATCCTACAGTTCACCTCAAGACATGCGAGCAGGAGAGAATTGAATTTCCCAATCATCTTCGCTCGAAACTTGAATGTAATTGTTTACTGTACGGTACTTTACTGTAAATGTAGGACACAAAGAATCTCCTCTCTTCCTGTAGGCTCAGTGGAACGGACTGACGGGTCAGATCATCATAAACAAAACAGATGGACTAAGGAAGGAGTTTGATCTCGATGTCATTAGTTTAAAAGAAGATGGGATTGAAAAGGTAAATGGTCACGTGACCTGTCACACGCATCCGGCAGTATATGAATTAAATAAATAAAGACCTTATAAATGTTCTGTTTATTATTTTAACATCTGTGACATGTGTGAAGGCTTTTTGTTTTCTTCTATGCAGTTTATGAAATTTGGTCGTTTTAACAAAGTGTGGAAGAAGGTTTGTACCGAATGTCAGAAACTTGACTTTCCCTACATGTGAGGTTTCCATAGTACAGTAATGCTGATGGTAATACTATAGTATTTTGATACATGCCATGATAATAAATGATTACCATATTCATGTATGGTATATACATAACAGTATTATATATAATATTATATAGTATTATTATTGTAGTGTTTACCAGAGTGGCATGTCCAAAGAACTTGGTAATACCATTTGTTTGTTAGTCCCCCTCAACCTGTGCTGGTTTTTAGATAATATTTTAAGGTTAGTTATTAATTTTACCCAGTTATTTTCCATGTATTTATGTATTAGTCTAGCAAACGTGACCAATTGATGGATTATGCTTACACACAGGTGTACTCTTATTTGAGTAATTTCCTATCACACTTGAAACCTTCCAAACTCTCAGTGGACAGCTTGGTTCGTTTTAAACCGTCATAAAGCGATGCGATGGATCTCCGCATCTATTTAGAGACGACACATAATTCTGCCATGGATTCATCAACGCAGAGAGCTCGTCTGATTCAACATCTGTTTACGAGCACACTAATAGGCAGCAGTTCTCTTTATGTGTCTGTCAGCTATCAGACAGACGTGACACAGCGTAACAGAATGAGACAGTTTGACAGAAAGAGAATCTCACAGGAGTCGTTACCGTTTGGCGGTGTTTGTTTCTTTTAAGCAAATTTACGACATCCAGTCGTAAACATTCCGTCATAAAACATCAGTCAAGTTCATTGACAACACAAAATGGTGGTCATATATAGGATGATATGAAGAGCACATTTTACCCAACAGCCTGTAAAAATTATACATTGTGTTGCTTTTCTATATTTTCTCCCAGATAAAACAGTATTTCTTCTCCTTATTGGTTGATGTACGTGTTTGAATGTATTTCCATTTTATGTCTTTCTATACCTGTATTGACTCATTTTCCTTAGACAAAAAAGTTAAAGTGTGTAATTTTTTATTGTAGTGTTCAAAAACGTTTTTATTGAAAACAGAGGCACTACGGTTATAGCCGTTTGTATGTTGATTTTTTCCTAAAAAGTGCAAACACTGTGGCTCTTTTGGAGCAACCATACTGTTGCAATAATAACTCAACCAATGGTGTGAGTTTGGGGCGAGGCTTTCTGTCTATCTGACCAATGGCAGATAAATGGCAGATGCTTAAGGAAGTGTTTGGTAAAGCTGTTAAAAACATCTTGCAGTTCCATTTTGTGACAGTTATGTTGCACAGAAATGACACACTTTAGCTTTAATTATGATTTTAAGCCAGAGTTCTTACTTTACATAAAATTGAATTGGCCACCATCACAATGAGTTAACTGTTTGTTATTATGTGGTTGTATATCTGTTTAGATTGGTGTGTGGAACTCAAACGCTGGCTTTAACTTGACAGACAGCAACAAAGACAAAAACACCAACGTGACTGACTCCATGGCCAATCGGACGCTCATTGTCACAACGATTTTGGTAGGAATGAACGAATAATAAGCGTTCGCACACCAAACAAATAATCTACTGTTGGAACTGTTTAGGAGTATGTTTGCCTCTGCAGGAAAACCCTTATGTGATGTACAAGAAGTCTGATAAGCCACTGTATGGAAACGACCGATTTGAAGGCTACTGTCTGGACCTGCTGAAAGAGCTGTCCAACATCCTGGGCTTTTCTTATGAGGTCAAACTTGTGTCTGATGGAAAATATGGAGCCCAGAATGATAAAGGGGAATGGAATGGCATGGTCAGGGAGTTGATAGACCACGTAAGTCCATGCGGTGAATTATTGGAGTACGGCCTTTTGTTTTTTGTCCGTTAGCTTTGTACCGATCTCTATGCTGGTTCACAAAAGTTTGTAGCACATGTACTGTAATGTTTGCAATTGCAACTTACAGTCTTTCTGTTTCTGTGAAATGGGCCAAAAGTAGTGATGACTCATCCTGCACTTCAGAAATGTTTATCCAATCAGATGCTTTCTTAAATGAGAATGTCTAAAACCATGTGCAACTGACTAGCCAATCGTGATTCGTGGCTGTAGTGTAAACTAAAGCCTATTGGCTGAAATACCTCAACACAGAATGAGAACTGTGTCCCTCAGAACATTTTATTGGGTACTCATTGAGTTCTCATTAATCTCTCACTTTTTTTTCTAGGTGGCAGATTTGGCTGTTGCTCCACTCACTATCACTTATGTGAGAGAGAAAGTCATTGATTTTTCCAAACCTTTCATGACCTTGGGAATCTCTATTCTCTACCACAAACCTAACGGCACCAACCCGGGAGTCTTCTCCTTCCTCAACCCTCTGTCTCCGGACATCTGGATGTATGTTCTCCTGGCCTGCCTCGGGGTCAGCTGTGTGCTCTTTGTCATTGCCAGGTAAATCTATTTCAACCTACTTCAACCTTTGGCCGTCAACCGTTACGTCATGTAGGATAGCTATTAATTTTGCTCTTGTTATGCTGTCCTGCATTTTGGCAATTTTTTAAACCCTTACCCGCTTTTGCTTGCCACTGTGGCCTTTGGTTTGCTCATCGTTAGGTACTGTTTATTGTGAAGCTGCTTTGAAACAACATGTGTTGTGAATAAGACAAAGTAAGACTTACCAGTGCGTGTTGGTGGTTGTATGATTGACAGTGTTGGTCTCTCTGCAGGTTTACACCATATGAGTGGTACAACCCGCATCCCTGTAACCCCGACTCTGATGTTGTTGAGAATAACTTCACCTTGATCAACAGCGTTTGGTTCGGCGTTGGAGCTCTTATGCAACAAGGTATGAGATTCTGCTTTAGGGCGTTGTCTGATGGTTTTACGCTGAATACGTTAGCATGTGTGTTTAGATATTTAGCAGCTGTTATGTTGTAAAAGACCAAAAAAATACAGTCTACGGTGAACTTTTCAAATTATGCAAATACAAGGCAGTTATACTTACTGTTGTCTTTTTTTCTTTCTTTTTCTTTACTTTTTTGTCTAATTTTCTAATTGTAAAAATAAAATATCTAGTTGAATGTTTAATGTTTTCTAACCGTTCGTGTGGTGATTCTTTGTACCGGGTAAATATTTCTCCTGGTCAGGATCAGAGCTGATGCCCAAGGCGTTGTCCACCAGGATCGTTGGGGGCATCTGGTGGTTCTTCACCCTCATCATCATCTCATCCTACACAGCTAACCTGGCCGCCTTCCTCACAGTAGAGAGGATGGACTCACCCATAGACTCGGCCGATGACCTGGCCAAGCAGACCAAGATTGAGTACGGTGCTGTGAGGGACGGCTCTACAATGACCTTCTTTAAGGTTAAAAAACTCGCCTCTTCCAAAATATATGCCACTTACAGTAACATTTTGTCATCGAATGCAATGACATTTGTCTTTAATTGTGACTTAAAAACTTCAGGAAATATAGGTAGTATCGTTTTGTTTTAATATAGTGCCTAATATAGCACTGTATGTTTCAAAGCAGCTTTACATTAAAAAAACAAAGAATAATAAAACGCAGAACAAATGTCAGACACGTTAATGATATTATATATTAATGATGTATAAGACTAATTAGGCACACTAGGTTTATAGTATATTAATGAATAAAGGGTTGACCGAACCGCTAAACCAATCTTAATCTTGATATAAAATCAGATACACTCACAGTTCAATATATATCATGATTTATCTGTCCCAGAAATCAAAAATCTCCACCTATGAGAAGATGTGGGCGTTCATGAGCAGCAGGAAGAACACGGCGCTGGTGAAGAACAACAGAGAGGGAATCCAGCGCGTGCTGACCACTGACTATGCCCTGCTGATGGAGTCCACCAGCATTGAATACATCAGTCAGAGGAACTGTAACCTCACGCAGATTGGGGGCCTGATTGACTCCAAGGGCTACGGTGTGGGCACTCCCATTGGTACGCTGCATTAAATAATAACGTTTAATAAACTGTTACTGTACTGTTCAGGGTACCTGAGATACTGGGATTGGCTCCAGCCTTCCGTGACCCTGAAATGGATTTCATATATCTTAATAAACGCAATATAGTAACAAATGATTATTGTTATTCACACACAATTTAAATAAGTGTACTTTCAAAGAAAATGGGCCATAAGATTGAACACGTTAGGCTGATGATGTTTTTAAATTGCTGAATTAAATCATTAAAACAGACAAAAAAATTAAATAAATAAATAAATAACAGTTTCCTGAATTCTGTAATATTTGTAAGCGACGGTCAAATTCCAACAGTTTAGCATTTTTACCGGGTTTATTTTGTACTCATAGTGGAAATATTTAGTGGTCAACGACTGGCCCTGGAAAAAATGTGTTCTTCTTTTCTCTTCAGTTAATCTTACTGTTGTTTTCTCTCAGGTTCTCCGTACAGAGACAAGGTGACCATCGCCATCCTGCAGCTGCAGGAGGAGGGCAAACTCCACATGATGAAGGAGAAGTGGTGGAGAGGGAACGGCTGCCCGGAGGAGGACAGTAAGGAGGCCAGCGCTCTGGGTGTGGAGAACATCGGAGGGATCTTCATCGTGCTGGCGGCCGGCCTCGTCCTGTCCGTGTTCGTGGCGATCGGGGAGTTTATCTATAAGTCCAGGAGGAACCTGGACATCGAGGAGGTGAATGTGGGACAGTGTGAATGGCACAATAAATACTGACCTTCACCGCAGACCTTCAGAAAGCTGAACTTTGACCTCCTCGACCCGTTGAAGGTCAGTCACCCGCTGGTTGAGCAGTGTCTCACGACGTCACATGATGTCACATGATCTCAGCTGTGCTGCGCGTGGGGGCCGAGTTTTTAAAAAAAGTCAAAAACATTTTTACCTTTTCTTTCTCTATTGATTTAAGAGCTAAACGAACAGAGGAAAAGTATTTACTGTATGTATCTGTATGAGTAAAGTGTATTGAATAAGAATGATGGATGTTTGACACACGTTGAGGTACATTACAGCAGATACTGTATTTTAGAGTAGATCACATCCAAGTTAATTGTATTTAGATTAAAGACTTTTTTCTTTACAGATATATTCCTTCCTAATCTAATTTATGAAACGTGTCTATGGGTTTTTATAAAGGTGAAGCGTGTGCGCGTTTTGATGTTTAAATGCTTTTACAGGTTTATGAGGTGTCCCTATCCTGCTTTCAGAACATTATGCTGACATAGTGAGAGACATTTGAAAACGTTTGAATTTTGTTTTGCGCCACTAATGGTGCCGAAATAACACAGTTCGCCTATAAAACCTCGTTCTGATGATCTCAGCCTTTCTGTTTGAAACTTCTCGGTTATATTTTAACTTTGTTTTTAAAGACTGTTTTAAAGGCTGTCTTAAAGCAGTGTGATCTGAACCCTACTTTTTGAATAACTATTAAACAGTCAAAACTAAATGTTTATAATGCAGATTTATAACGCATTTATTTACACCTGCAGTACACTTGTAGCGTTTGACAAGTATTGGACTAGTACTGGAGACTTTATTATATCTAAAGTTGCTAAAGTTACAATAGTTGAAATATCATTGCAGTAGATAACAAAAATATTAAGTGACGTTTATTCAGAAAGATTCTGTATTTCTCATACCCAACATTTCACAAAAAGGTTTTAAATGATAAACAGACGGATTGCTCAACATTAAGACAGATGTATTTTTAGACACGTTCTAGCTGTCAAGTGTAAGCGGAAGACACGTCTTAAACAACTGTGTAAGCTTGAGTGGAAATAACTTCATGAATTCACTAAAAATCAGCTTGACACTAATTACTTCAAAGTAACTGTCAAAATGTATCTTATATTATATTATATAAGCATCAAACTCTCTACAATTAATTTGCCATTACATAAAAGAGCATATATTCAGCTACTTTGTAATTACGTGTGTGTGTGTATTTATGTCCAGGAAAATGACATTTGTATAGAGAATCTTCTGTACTGACTGGAGTTGGACAGTATGGAAGTTTCAAAGAGAATCTCCATCCATCTGTGGTTCTGATGACAGTCAGAGGTTTGTGTGTTTTGATGAACTGAGGGATTGGGCTTAAAACTGCTTTCATTTTTCTTCACTGGACCATAATCCTCAAGCCCTGCTTTCTTAATCAAAACGGAGAGTTTTTAATCTAGCGTACAGCAGCACAGGGATTAACAGAACTATGACCTTGCCTGGAATCACAGCTGTTTATCTCTAAAATCTGCTCTCTGCTCTGTGTAGTGCTTGTGTTGGGTGTGTGTGTGTGTGTGTGTGTGCAAGAGTGAGAGTAAGTATACCTTCAATTGTTTGTATATAATATTACTGCTGTAGTTAATGCCAAGGTCATTTTTATTGCGATAAATCCTTAAATTGAAATCAAACCTGGAATGATTTTGGTATCAGTTGCAAGAATAGTATGAAAGCTATGGAAATACTTCCATAAAACTGTGCTTCTCTGAATAACATTGATCTTTACATTAAAGAGAAATTATAGTACGTTATTTAAAACATCCAATATCAAAAGAATATGCAGTGAAATAATTCAGCCATCACATTATTTCAGATGTGTGTTATGATTGAAAGGTGCCCTTTTCTAAAAGTAACGCACAGAAATTTATTCGACGCGATTAAATTAGTATTTTTCGTTAGTTTACGGTTTATGAAGGACTTAAACATTTGGTCAAATATTTAAGTTGAATAAAATTATATTCTACTTTAAAGTAAAACAGAAAAAAATGAATATAAATAAATAAATGTAATGGACATTCGTCAAAAAGACGAAACAACAACAGTAATAAGTAATACTAATAAAAACTATAAATATTAACACTGCGTTTATATTGCCTCTGCAGCCATCTGCTGGTAAACTGCTGAAAGCATTTTATTCATCAAACGCATCAACAGCAAAAGCAGGAAAACGCAACAATGGCGTGAAAACTGCAGAGCAATTGTTCTTTATTAAACTTTACATAATATTAACATTAATAGAGAGGCAAATAAATCAGATACAATCAAGAGCTGCGCAAAAAAATATACTTTTTTAACCATAGTGAAAAACACGAATTGCTTAAATTACATTACAAAAACCAAAATCCTCCAGTAGGGATTATAAGTACATTGTTTTGAAACATTTTACTTCTTTCGGTGACTCAAGAAATTCGTCAGATTTACATTTGTGTATATGAAATGTTTACAGTAGTAGGTAATAATTCACAACAAAGGAAACGTTTTGTCTGTAATTAATAAACCAAACTTCTCTAATCGGTATCCTAGAATTTTATTTTCCAAACATAGACGGCGGTATAGAGGCAAAAGTATCGACTGCAGCTTTGATATATTTACATGTACATTGTAAATCATTTTACATTTACATTTACTTTTACCCAGCATTATTAAATTTTTAAAACAATCTCATAAAAAACCCTGCAGTTCCCTTATCAACTCAACAGGGGGCGTTTGAGGAACCTGTTCTAAACAACAGACGATACACGAGTGAAAGTATATACCATAATAAAAGTCCCTTTCACTGTTGTTTCAGCTGATATATTACTTCACTGTCAAGTCTCTGTTGATTGACTGACGTCTCAGTTCCTTCTTTCCTCCATCAGTATCTAAAAGCTGTTAAAACATACTGTTCTCATCTGTTCACAAGATCCATCGCAAAAAATTATGAAGCACAAATATCTCAATTATAAGAAATATTCACTTGATCCAAGTTGATAAATGTAATATAAAGATAAAAGTGTTTGATTAATATACTCACTGTAGTGTCTTCAGTGTATAACATGGATTATCTTTTACATCCGAGAGCAGCTTCACTCCAGGATCTCCTAGTTTATTCCTAGACAGATCCAGTTCTGTCAGGTGTGAGTGGTCTGATCTCAGAGCTGTAGCCAGAGCAGCACAACCTTCAGCTCTGATATCACACCTCAACAGCCTGCAGAGAACAATAACACACTTTAACAATGGGACAGATACACAACACAGATACATTATGATACAATACAGACATAATCATGATACACAACACAAATACATCACCTTTAATAAATGAACTCCACAAGCATTAAATCTGATTTATTTTTGTTTATATTTTAAATTGTATTAGTCACTCAACAACTGCTCGCTCAAATGACTGTACATCACTCATCCTCACGACACACAACTGAAATGTCGGTCGACATCAGACACCTTTTAATATAATAAAATGTGTGAATGAATTTAAATGTTTTTTTATCAGTAATCAAGATGTAGATGTGCTTAGATCATTAGAATTCATTAAAAAACATTATAAACATTGAAACTCTAATTTAGTCTCACTATAGTTTGACAGTGATTTTCTGAGAACCTCATCATGTGACTATCAGAGAGATGATCTTACTTCAGTTTCTCCAGTTTACATTGAGGATTCTGCAGTCCAGCAGAGAGCAGCATTACTCCTGAATTTCCTAGTTTATTATCAGACAGATTCAGTTCTGTCAGGTGTGAGCGGTCTGATCTCAGGGCTGAAGCCAGAGCGACACAGCCCTCATCTGTGATATTACAATTCCACAACCTGCAGAGATCAATGACAAACTCTTCACTCTCTCAGTTCACAGCACAGTTCTCAGTTCATGTGTGACTATCAGAGAGATGATGATCTTACTTCAGTATCTTCAGTTTACAGTGAGGATTCTCCAGTCCAGCAGAGAGCAGCTTCACTCCTGAATCTCCTAGTTTATTCACAGACAGATCCAGTTCAGTCAGCTGTGTGGAGTCTGATCTCAGAACCGAAGCCAAAGCAGCACAACCTTCAGCTGTGATATCACACCAGCTCAACCTGCAGAGATCAATGACACACCAGTAATCACATTAAATCACATGAAAACCTAAATGTTAAATAACTTTATTTGATAATTACATTGATTTATGAAATGTAATTTTTTTTAAAACAATATTTATCAAATGCTAAGTTTAAAACTTTCTTTCTTTTAAGATCTTACTTCAGTTTCTCCAGTTTACATTGAGGATTCTGCAGTCCAGCAGAGAGCAGCTTCACTCCTGAATCTCCTAGTTTATTCACAGACAGATTCAGTTCAGTCAGCTGTGAGTGGTCTGATCTCAGAGCTGAAGCCAGAACAGCACAACCTTCAGCTGTGATATTACAATAACACAACCTACAGAGAGAAAAAAGAAACAGTCATGTGGGTTTGCAAATCATTACACATCTAGTTTAACTTTGTTTCAATGCTTGAAGAATTCTTAGTGAGTGAATAAAGACACACAGAATTCACATCAGATTTAATAATGTTCATTATCAATGTTCAATCTTCATTAATAATGTTTTAGGAGTCACACTCACTGAACTGATCTGGATTCTTGAATTACAGGCAGCAGCTTCTGTAGAACTCTGAGATTTTCAGCGTTGTTTCCTCTAACAAATTTATTCAGATTAAACACGTTTAGATCTGATGTCAGCAACACGAACACTACGGCTGACCACTGGGATGAAGACAGTTTGACTTCACTTAATGTTCTAGATTGCAGATAATGTCGGATTTCCTCCATCAGTGAATGATCACCCAGTTCATTCAGACAGTGGAACAGGTTGATGGATTTCCCGGGTGAGGGATTTTTTCTGATCATCTTCTTAATGCATTTGACTGTTTTTTCATTACTGTGGGAGCTGTTTTCTGTCTGTGTCATCAGGCCTTGTAGAAGTTTCTGATTGGACTCCAGTGACAAACCCAGAAGAAAACGAAGGAAATGGTCAAATTGTCCATTTTTACTCTGAAAAGCCATAATTATAGCTCTCTGATGCAGGTCAGATATTGAACCCTTATCTACAGCTCTCTGACACAATTTAGTTATTGAAATCTTCTCTCTTTGAGTTGGATTGGTAGTTTTATTAAACACATTTATGTTGTTGTTTGTAAAGGAGAGGTGACAATATAGAGCTGCTAGATGTTCCTGGATGCTCAGGTGAACGAAGCAGTAGACTTTCCCCTGATACCAGCCAAACTCCTCTCTGAAGATCTGAGTGCACAATCCTGAGTACACTGATGCTTCTGCTACATCAATTCCACACTCTCTCAGGTCTTCCTCATAGAAGATCAGATTGCCTTTTACAAGCTGCTCAAAAGCCAGTTTCCCCAGTTTGAAGATCATGTCTTCATCCATTACTTTCTTCTCATAGTCCTTCTGATGTTTGATGTTTGTCTGAATGATCAGGAAGTGTGTGTACATCTGAGTGAGAGTCTTGGGGATTTCTCCACTCTCTGCTTCACTCAACATTCTCTCTAGAACAGTGGCTGAAATCCAGCAGAACA
>JAZGTJ010000448.1:95269-112455 GCA_036877575.1 Botia almorhae | reverse complement strand
TATGTTTTGAAACCGAGCTACTGTTCCTGGAGTCTCAGACAACCGTCAGATGGAAGCTTTTTTATTTAGACTCTGTGGTGCTTCGCATGAACATTATAAAGGGGACTTTAAAGCTTTACACTTTGATATGGCTACAACTGGGCCTGCTGTCGACTTTTGTTCCAGGTTCTAGTTGTGATGATACTTTGTTCAGTCATTAATACTGTAGTTTCATGGCCTCTTTGTCCCTCTATGATATTTGACTAATATACGATCTTACTATTTGACTAGTAATTGCTGTTCTTGGTAACATTGTGAAGATTCTATTTAGATTTACCTTTTGCCTCTGTTCTCTCTTCTGCACTATCAGTGTAAAAGTATAAATATATAAATCTTTCATATATTGTTTTATATGTATGTATATTTATATGTATATATATAAACAACATGTAAAAGATTTATAAAAAACATTTTAATTCTTTTCCCCATATTATATGTATATACATTTGCTTAAAATTGTATTGAAAAATGTATAATAATAGTAAATTAATTTTAGATTTTTACATAAATGATAACATCATTGTCAATATCATTGTCACAAATTGTATTGATTTAGTGACCTAAAAATACTTTTAAAAACTTATTTCTCAGACTTTCTGACCGTAAATGGATTAGGTTCTGATTGTTGTGATTGTTTCAACGGTTTGTTAATTATCGTGCTGCGCGTTAGGTTTTACACAGTTTGCATGCTAAAACTCTTGTTTATAAGTCTTTAAATTCATCCCCTTCAGTGGACTGCTGCCACAGATATGCATGTGTGTTTTTTTTAACCATTCAGCCACAAGTGCAACGCTATGTCAAGTTCAAAATATTACACCTTTTAAATATGCATTTTGAACTTTGCACATTTTGTTGGGCTTCTTCTGGCTGTTTGGTAACATAAGAAGCACATCTTATTGGAGTGAGACCAACCTGAACCAGCAGAATTTAACAGACATCCTCAAGATTGATTAGTCAACTGGTCAGTTGAGCCGTATGAATGTCTAGTCGATGTTAACAACATTTTAAAGTTTCACCTGTCTTCTACCTTGCCTCTGCCTCTCCCTGTCTCTCTCCTTCTCTCTGTCTCTCTCTCTCCCCTCTGTTACTCTCATTTTCTTTTTTTAATTATAAGAGTTAATTAAACAGAACCTTCAGCTCGCTCAGTCTGGTTGCTTCAGATAATCACAGAGTCCAAACGTAATGGACGCATGTTTATATACACATACATACTCGGATGCTGTTCCACTCAGAGGCTATAATTGAATTTTATTAGGAGTTTGGTGTGAGTGTGTGTGTCTAGAAGTAGGTGTGTATGGCTTCAAAGATAAATGCTGCTTTCCTGCTTCTCTGAACTGACAGAGTGCTAGAAACCAATGAGGAGAGAGATGGGGGGTGTGGACTGGCCTCAGTAGGATAAGAAGTGCTTTAAAGAGTAAAATATATAAAAAGAGGGAGAGGTTAATGTACAAACTTGAAAGATGTGTGAGCAGAGGCAGAACTCGTCAAATGCACACAAACATACATTGTCTTATTAATGCACTAATACCATACACAGCAGACACTGTGGGCTGCTATTATGCAGTTAAGGAAAGTTAGTGTGTGTGAGAAAGTTTATGCCAGCTTTAGAACTAAAGCTTTAGGTCATTTATTTGCATGCTCTACCAAAAGGTCATGTTTTTTCAGACTGGTAAAAAAACACAAATGCATATACATCAGGTACCATTTTAATGTCATTGTATTAATTAATGTCCCTTGGAGTACTATGAAATTACTATAAGATTATGACATATGACTATGCCAATTGTTCCATGGTATTGCCATTTGATACACTCATTGTATCATGGTAATACCGCAGTTGATTTTTATAAGAGAATTTGTAACAAAGTATATTAAACATCTTTTATTTCGTTTCTTGTTTCACCTACTGTAAGTTGGTGTTATTTTTTAGTTGTCATTTATTAAAGCAGTATACTGCAAGAGACAAAATGTTTAATATGACAGCAATGTGAAAATACTCCAGTGTCCTAGGCTGAACTGGTCTGAAAAGTGTGTGAAAATTGCTAAATCTACAATAACATCAAGTAACTAAAGCCCTTTGTCTCTGCCTTATTGCTGGCATAGTTACTGCATTTTGCATTTGTAGAGCAGCATGCATGTATTAAAACTGTTTTTTCCTCTTTCTTTTCATGTAGTCTGTACCCAAGCCCATAGCCTTGGAGCCCTGTTTTGGGAATAAGGCAGCAGTCCTCTCCATCTTTGTTAGATTACCCAGAGGCCCCGGGGGCATCCCTCCTCCGGGACAGTCAGGTGGGTCTTTGAGCCAAATCATTTTGCCCCTCACTGTGTTGAACTGAACGTTGAACAATTTAATGCTTTCTGCTGCCAAGGCCATTACAATGATGGTGAAAAACACCCTCTTTGTCTTTCCTCTCAGGTCTGGCAGTAGCGAGTGCATTAGTGGACGTCTCTCAGCAGATGTGTCTGGGATATAAGGAGAAATCAGGAGGATTGCGTTGCCGCAAGCAGCAACCATTAGCACAGCCCGCCACCTGCATCTGACATTTACCCCTCATCTTCTGACCTCAGATCCTTGCTAAGACTGAGTCACAGGAAAACACTAACAGCTGGGTCACATTCAGAGGAGAAACAGGTGGTTTATTGAAGCCAAGCTGACTCTGACTCTGAGAAACTGAATCACTTTTTGGCCAATAAAATGAACCCAAGCATAGAAAATGCTACAGAAGGAAATCGACTCCTATGTGACCTTGTCTGATAGGACTTTACCTGCGGGCCACTTTATGATATTTAACTTATTTCAGTTATTTTATTCCATTTTTACAATCAAGAGTAAGAGTCCTTGCACTGCTGCAACTGTGTATCGAAGGCAACAAAAACTTCCCTTCTAGAGACAGTCTTTGGCTGCATGGCTAACACAAACACACACGCACACACATACACGGGGTGTGTTTTGTTTGGAGGCATGCAGTGCACTTTTTGTCTCTTTAATCCTGGCTCCTTTAGGTAGTTTAGTCACCACAAATTGGCTTTATTTTTAATCATTAATTTAGTCTAATTTGTGTGTGTAGCACACCAGCTCTCTGTAACGAGACGCGAGTCTGATTTGTGTATGTTTACAGGGGTTTAATTTTCAGGTCATCTCTGCCGACTCTACAGAGCTTGTTTTTTTTTTTTTGAAGATGATGATCTTCATTTTTACCTTTTCACATCTTTCTGCTCTCTGCTGAATTACCTTCATTTTCATGTTTACTGATCCAAGCCATTAGAAAGATGGTGTTCGTGAATGCTGGCATTTGCTGTGATGATAGTGCCGCTTCTGCTTTTACCATTTTTTTTCTTCTCGTATCTAAAATCTCAGGCTATTTCTCAAACACATTTGAAGGTGGAAGGAAACAAAGGCGATATAAAAGAGACGGCAGCAGGGTACAATCAGAGCAAACAAGGACCTTGTTTGGGTTCTTCAAAATGTCAGATGTCAGTTTTGCCGAGGGAGGGATTATCTGCATACACAAATGCACAAACCCAGGTGTGTGTTGGATACCGTGGGGATTCTTTAGGATATGGAGTGGATTGCCTAGTGCAAAGGAAAGGTCAAAGACGAAATGAGCAAATGTGACGTTATGAATTCTCAAACGATGTAAGTGCGTGTAGCAGTGCAGTCATTACGTTTCTCATGCCTGTAGTGGGCGGGAGGGAGCGCAGCTGTATTGAGGCGGCACAGATGACCTGATTTCTTGGTTTGTGGTGCTGTTTGAGTGGGCCATGAATAAAGGGACACGGGTCACTTGAACAGGACAAAGCATCTACTGTAACACCGACAGGATCACAAGATGTCAATCTGCCTGATGGAAAAATCACATTCTGCGGCACAGTGTGAATGTGAAGGCGATCACAATGATAACGGTTAATGATATAAAGAGATAAGTTTGGTTTTTACTGATTTGTACAAAAGATGGGCCGAAAATTCCTTCTGTAGGTCCTTGAGTCCTCTTACAGTATATAGCAGAAGGGCCCAAAAGGGAAAACACTTCACACAAGTGATCTAATGAAAGGAGCTGGTCTCTCTTATCTGGAAGCTTATTCCCACAATGCTTTACCCTAGAAGCCTCAAACAGAACTCCTATAGAGCACACACACACACACACTGACTGCACCATCTATATACAGTGATACTGTAGATATGGAGTCTGTAGTTTGTTAATATGTATAATGTAGCAGCAAGTGCACTCAAGTTTTTTGTACATAGTGATTGACAGTAATGTGAATGCGTCTCTGTTAAGCGACTTACTGCACTTGGCGGGTGAAGAAACCCAGGCTTTTGAAATGTGACTGCATTGCAGCTTCTTTTGTATGTATAATGGAAAATGTCATGAACAAAGCTAGCTGCCTAAGACAAATGCAAACAACCTGAAAATTTAAACTGATCTTGTAATTATACATGTACATAAAGAATGACAGAACATTTTGTCTATAATTAAATGGTAAAATGAATATGACTGTCTTTATAACAATCACTTGTGGTTAAAAATTTTTTTGCAAGTTTTCTACTCAACTGATTTGAAGGGGTGATGTTTCCTTTGGCAGGTTTTACCAATGGATAATGTATCCAGTCCCTGGGCACGGAACACATGCCATAATGCATATACTACACAGCTACTTTTTTAAATTGTTAGCGTTACATGCTAAAGCTAGCATCATTATTGTTTATATGTAAGCAAGGGATTTGTACACATTTCCGACCGGAATTGTTCTTCTTTGGTTTAAAACTTGTCCCAGAGTGTTTCAGAGTTTGTTCCATACACGAATGAAAAAAGTCATGTGCATTTAATGATGAAAATGTAATGGAGACATTTGGAAACCAAACATGCCCACTCACATTTTCTTCAGAAAAAGTAAAACTGATTTATAGTCTGCCATTTTAGACTTTTTCCTCAGTGTTTATCTAGTGCTTGGAATGAAAACACCTATAAGCAGATGCAGTTGGAGCAGAATTATGTGAGGGATCCATCACAGAAGATCTGTTCATCTAGATGCAGACCAATACCCCCTTATGATGACTCTGCTGCTCCATTATTTAATCAAAATCTCACACCATTTGCTGTATATTTGCATTTACCATTTGCAAGTACATTGGCAGACATTCAAAAACAGAATGTTTTCATGTTTTGTTGTTGTCAAGTTGTGGATTGAGCAAAGGGAGAATTCCATGAAGCAAATAACTTGACTGTTCTTGGCCTCGGCTGAAGAGTGACTTAGCTGAAAACTGCTGCCTGTCCAGCAGTGTACAAAGGTTTGTCCAAATCCCTGTCTGAAGCCAGTTCTGTCTGAAAGAACCTTTTTTTAAAAACTCATTGGTTGTGCTGGGCATTGAAGTAGCTGCTTTAGGTTTAGGACGCAGTGTGCAAGCAAAAGTCTCATGTTTCCTTCCCTTGGGTCAAGATCTTCAGGTATATCTTCTGAGTATGTCATGTGGTAGCAGTGCTACGCTAACTGCTAGATGCAGGCATTTTGTTTGTGCATGCAGGTTTTTTTTGGTGTGTTTGGAGCTGAAGGGCAGAGTGTGTTGACCCAGATAATGAACACAGGTGGCAAAATAAAGGCTGTGTGGCAAATAAAAGAGGGTTACTTTGCTCCCTGGTTTCTCATTACCCGCTCAGCTTGAGCTGGTCGGCAGGCCCACACGGAATCTGCCTCTGCAAAACTCACAGGATTATAATGGCCATTATTCACATAGTTGCCCCACACAGCCATAGCTATGAATTCTGGGTCCCCTGGCTGTGTATTGTACTGGGCCACTCACCTTTTTAAATAGTTTAAAGATGAATGTGGGACCCCATAGAATTGTATGACCCTAATTGATTATGCTTTCCAATCTTGGTTCTAACACATTTTCTGTGTTTAAACCCATTCTCCCAGTAAAATCCTGGTAATATTTGATAATATTGCTCAGATGACCTGTCATAAATACATATTTGGACACACAATCTTCGTTCTGTACATCCATATCTGGCAGCTTTATTTGTCAGGAAATAAGTAAAATCCACAAATTCGACAGAATTTGACATTTGACAGAAAGGCCCCTTTTTGTAATGTGAGAAGCCGTATGGTCAGTAGTCTCTGCAGATTGGGGGTCAAAGCGTTTTCTCATTCACTTTGTCATAAGACGATCAATAACAGAAAAGCAACAAAACAGTGCAGATGCTGAGTGCTCACAGGATGGGCAGTGGAATACTGTGTTGTTATTCGCTGGAGAGAATCAATGATTCATCACTCGTTCATTCTCGTTCTGATTGGCAAAGACAAGAATTGTATTAGGAAATGGGGTAAAGCTGCTCGGATTCATATGAGCGAGAAGTGCTTTGTATAACAATGTGCAATAAGCAGTTTAAAACTGAATTTTAGACACCCGTATCCACAGGCGAAATATACAAGAATTGCTGAAGGACCATTCCCTTTACTCTGGAGGCATGGAAACCATTCAAGATACTTTTAACTCTGTTACATACTCATTGCTGTTCATATTTGTGCCTTACGTGACATTTTACTTCAAGAAAGTACAATCCACTTCAAGACTGCTTGAACAGGGTGGATCAGTCTGTAGTTTGTGCATTTGAACAATTCAGCCACATTTACAAAAATAAAGACCATCTCTGTAATTCATTAAGACCCAGTCTCATCAGTGAGCTCTTATCATAGACACATCCAGTGTACATAATACACTTCCTTTTGCCTCTTCCCCTGTACTTTTTACTTCAAGAGGACATCAAAAACACTCTTCTGCCTCTGTGAATATACAGCACACATACTAATGTCATCTGCTCAAAAGAGCTTGGAAAAAATAGATATGGATATGTAAAATATGGATGACAAACAGGTGGATTTTTTTTGTTAAGAGTGTAACATAGGTATGAGTCAGCCGCCAGGCGACCGCGTTTCAGTGTCTTTCTGTAAAGAGAGAGGGGTTTTATCTTACACGGGGACCATTTTCAGTTCATAATTTGAGACACACACAATTATTTAAACCCTTTGTAATCAGCCATTGCGTATAACCAGACAATGAATCACTAAATTGCATTGAAGAATGGGGAAGGGTTTTATATCTTTAGAGTTCACATTTACTGCATCCTCTCCAAAGTAGTTTTTGTGATGCAGTTGGCAGATATTAAAACTCATGAACACACACATACTGTCCCAGTTCATGGTGCTTTGATTAGTTGTTTCCTTTTAAAGTTGGACAGCCAGCAACAGGAAGGGGAGGAGCCACACTAAGATGGCCAGGTGGGCTGCTGCAGGACTGTTGTCACTGAGATCAGGGGAGGGAAGTGTGGAGTCACCCCACAGTCTGTCTCTCTCGTTCATCTACAGAATGAAAAGAGCAAGTCAGAAGTTTAGATGCATGTCCGTTCATATCATTCCTCTGTGTCTTGATGTTTTATCTGTTCTGTGCATCTGTCTTTTTTACTTTGTTTATCTGCATTTCACCATTAACCCCCTCTCATCCCTTCCTTTCTGTCACTAGCCTTCCCATTTACAGATGGTCTATCAAAGACAAAGTCACTGCATAAGATGGACACATCTCCAGTAAATACAATAAGCTTTGTTTTTGTTTTTCACAACCAATCGGTTGGGCTGACTGTCCACACTGTCATTTCTTAAATCATGAATCTATTTCATTTGTTCTGACAGCGTAGACAATATCTAATATATTTACATTGGTTTTTATAGTAACAACTTACATTTCAGCACTATGCCAAGAGGACAGAAACATAAATTTTTAGAGATGCTGTATTATTGATTATGTACACTATGCTGTCTGCGAGTGAGAATGAGTCAGTAACTAAAACATAAGGGCTGTTGTTATCAACACTGTCGCTTCTGATTATTGGATTTTAAAATGTAGTGTGAATGGCTGGCACTCAATCCCGATAAAAAGCTCCACCTGTGTGGGCATCTGTGGACGGAGGATGTTCTGCTCGGTCTCCATGGCAGCGCCAACGGTGGTGGTGGTAACCTCAGTGCCGCTAACTAGGATCTGGTTGTAAGTGTTGGTGTTGGAGCCTGGAGCCTGATTGGTAGCAGATTTCAGCTCTGTGTCATTCCCGAAAGCCAGGATGGCATTCTCTGTTTGGATGGAGAGGGAGACAGAGCAGACACAATCACAGCCCCGGCTTTTTCACATGAGCACTTCTGGAAGGCAGTCATGCTTCAGTTAGTTTTCTCTTTCAGATATGTCCCTTTTTTAAAATGGTTTAAATTTCATCAACATGTTTTCTTTCAATAACAACAGCACTCAGACAAACAAGACAAGGCTGGGTTATAGATAGAAGCGTATTGAATCTAGGTCCGTTTCATAGTCTAAATACAGTTTGTTGCTATATTAAAATGTCTAAAATACCCCTATATTACCAATCAGCTAATCCTGCCCTCCAGACATAAAACAAGAGATTACATTTCTAACAGCTTGGCGTTTGTCCTTATTTCCTTGCCCATGTCCTCCATTTTCTTGCTTATCTTCGATTTTCTTTGAGTGTGTTTTCCTTTGGGAAAATGGATTGGTTGCATAAATTGGTGTGTGTAATTGAGTGAGCCTCCCTGCATGTGTCTATGGGACTGAAAGAATGTTTGATTCGTTTCACTGTCATCCTGATGTTTGAACCAATTCTTACCTATGCTAAGACGGCAGTGTGTATTATTTCTGAAATATAGTTCACAATCATCTGTGCACTAGCGAAATGAACTCCGATATAAAATGGGTTTCAAATCACACTCCCCTTCATTTTTGCCTTTTTATTAGCTATATACGAGTGCTTTTGTGACATAGTGGTAGGCCATATGAATGATAATAATCTAAATTTATTAATTCTCATTTGTCTAGTGGGTCACTTGTCTGAAATTACTGCAGTGTGAAAGTCACTTTAATTAAGCTGCGCCAGCGTAAAGACAGCGCTCAATGACTCCATATCTCAGCCTAATATTCACTACAGCAGAATCTGTGGTATTGAGGAAAGAAGTGTTTTGGTTAAAAATGAATGAGTAGATTTATGAATGGTTGCTGTGGCTGAATGAATGTTTTCCCTTAATTGAAACACTAATTACTTCATCTTTGGGATTTTACAGGGGAGATGAAGCGAGAGAGAGAGAAAAGACTGAGTGACTTCCGAAGAATACGTAAACATCTATATTGCCTCATTAATTCTGTCAAGTTTTACGGTGTCCTTGTACAGCAACATACCACATGGTATAAATATTTATATGTGGAATACGGTTCTGTACATACAAAAGACCTTTTAATGGAAGCTTACGATAGTACAGGCAAGGTTAGAGACAAGGGGTGAGGTAAGTTTACTGTTAGGAAATAATTTCTGTCAGTTAATCTTCACCTCAGCCCTCCCAAAGCTCTCATTATCCAGCATTCATATCATAACTCATTATGATCACAGATAATGTTACCAGTGTAGTAATGTGGAGGAGTGTGAAGTTGATTACACTGTGAATGTTTAGCAAAGCACCATGAGTTGATCCTAATTGAATCTGCCCACACATAGCATTGTTGAAACACTGCAGGGAAATAAGTAAATGTCTACATTGCTGTTCACACTGCTGCAGAATATGGATGTCACTCCTGATGTAAGCACTAAATTCTGTTTATACACAGCTCACTTCTAAAATAGATTGACAACTGTGTTCTATAAAGTTTCTGCCTTAGGATGTTTTCACACCTGGCTCATTTTGAAGCATTTGATTAAGAACCTGTCCTGTTTTTCCCTTAGCTTGGTTCATTTAGGCATATATGAAGACAGCAATAGAACTTGGATCTGCACCAAAACAAACTCTGGAGCAGATTGCTTGGGGTGAGAAAGCAATCTGACCCAACGGACCACAGAAACCACAATAAACTCATGAAGCTGTTGTCTATTCATCCTGAGAGATGACTTCTTTAAGCAGAATCCTGGAAAATAAACAGGTGCACTCTGACCAATGAGAGGACATGTTACCTCCATGTGACCTGTATTAATACATTTTGGTCCAGTTGGAAATGTTGCTTTGTGAAAGCAATCTGAACCAGGCAGAAATTGCAACATTGTAGCAATTTTAGTCCCACTTTCAGAACAAAGGAAATGACATACAGGTCTTAAAAAGCTCTTGGATTTTCTGAAGTCTGAATAGGAATCTAAATTTTGAAGTTTGGTGGATTTTTGAATATGGTTTGAATAACTGTGAACGAAACCACAGTTCAGGAACTTAGCTTAGAACTTTCTAAAAGTGACTAAAGTAATTCTAATAATGACTATAATGGGTACTATACACCTCTGCAGTAGTTGGCAGCTGGCCGTCCGTTGTATCATTAACATATGACATAAGGTGTATGCTTTATGGGTTATAATTTGCTGTCAATCACATTCAATGTTAGGGCTGTCAACATCTCTCAAGTTATGGAAAGAAGGAAGGAAATGGGGGTCATATAGATGACTGATGGAGATAACTCCCTAAATAGTTTAGAATAAAAAATGTAATCCTTATAGATGCAATGCATAATTCTTTATATTTTTGGTTATCTGTCACTATGGTCACAGGTATTACTCAAGGTTATCACAAGTTAGAGGCAGCACTGAGCTGGGTAATAATGTTCATACATGCAGTACTCTGTCTGCTTCTGCCTGCTGTAGTATGCAAAGGACACTTTGATAGCCACACCTGTTTTAGCACACTGACTTTTCAATCCTAAACACTGTCTATGATACTGGCCTATGTAGAGAGGCAGTGTCACATTCTGACATAGCTGGAAGAGCATGTGTGGATTAGAGATGAGGAGAGAGAGAGAAAGAGACAATGATCATAAAGACATTTCATCAGTGATGCAGAACACTGGCTCCAGTTTCTCTCACTCACTTGGATGGGTGACAGAATGGAACTGTGGAAGTCAAATTAGTTGGGCTGTGAATTCAAGCAGTGGGGTGTATTCAGTGGTGATTCCTCTCTCACGCTCTCCATCTGTCCAGCAGGATTTTAGAAGCAGTTAAGGGGGTTTGCAGCTGTAGAGCACTGGCACACTGAGGGCTCAGGGTTTGGCTGGTTTGTATCGCCCCTATAGATGCCGCAACTACAACATCTGGTTCCTAAATGCACCTTTTTCCAATGATGGCCATCACATTAGACAACTGATCAGGTGTGTTTTCTGATCAGCAAGCAACATATATATTGCTAATTCTGTAATTCACCATAATAGAGTAGATGTTGTACCAGTAGGCGATTCTCTTTAAATGGCTCCTAAAAGTGAGAAATAATTTTGTACTTTTTGTCTCTTGTCTTTCTTGTCATAGCTCAAGGTAGTCACTATTGAAAGGCATGGGGCTCATTTTTGAGGTGCCACAAGCCAATTGTGCCACAAGCCAAATGTTAGGATGTCATTTTTCAGCAGCTCCAGTATGATTACAGTAATTCTGTAGTATACCCTGCTCAAGTTCAGCTTCTGTATCCAATGGCACTTTTACCTGCACCAGCAAGCAGCTGCCATTGCGATAAATGAGAATGCTAACAGACGTCTTTCTCCAGGTGATATAAACATCCTGGTGACGCACACACTTACAAACTTACAGTAGAATCTGCTCGCTCATCACCCCAGAAAGGAATTAGGCCATGCCCCTCTTCCAGGACATTACTGAAATTTCCATCTAATTACAATTCTTCCGGCTGTTGATCCGCTGACTTCAGCTCTTTTTTGCAGTCCAACTCAATGAAAGAATTCTTGTAATACTTGTCTAGTATGTTGTTGTGGTCTCATGGGTACGCCAGTGGTTCAGGAGGGTAGGAGTAGCCAGCAGAACTTGTTCGGTAACAGCTGAGGTGAGGTCCGGCCTCAATGGACTCACTCTCAAAAAGCACTTTCAGCTGTTTCCTTCCATCCAGTGCTGCTTCTGTCCTGTTTGCTGCTCTTCGGCTGTCTACGCTCCATTAGTTTTACTGCGGGGAGCCAAATTACGCTCAATTACTGAGGCACCAGAGGCTGTGCTTAGGCTTGAATCAGCACACATACACACCGACCCAGCACTCCAGACCACCCTGAGTCCCTCAGAGTAGTGAGGGAGTGTGGGTTAGTGGTGGTGGAAACCAGACTCTGCAGTTTTATAAATGCTGGAAGTACCCATGAGAAATCGGATCACACTAAAGTACTTCTAGAATAGAGAAACATATTGTCAGGTCTGAAGCTATTCTCTAATATCTCAATGGTCAGACTGCAACCACCCAGCCAGCCAAATGTAATAGTGTTTACTTTATGTGATTGTTATTAGTGGCTTCAGGAGTGAGATAGGCAGAGAGCCAAGCCCTCTGCTGAAGATATGCTTTGATTCTGATGATTGGTTATGCCTCATTGCTACATGCATTTAAAATGAGAGGAATTTCAGACCGACACATTACAGCAGTTTTCTCTCAGTGCTGCTGATTGCACAGTAATAGTGCTGAGTGTGAAGAGCAGGTGTGCGAGCATGTCTCTCTGATGACTCCTGTATTGCATCACCTAGGTTTATTTTATATGAAGTATATTCATGAGCGTTTACTTTGTGTAATAAAGTGTGTGAACAATGAATAATAATTTCAATAATGATGATTAATAGTGAATAATAATTGCATTGTTAATTGCATTAGTTCCCAAAGTGTGGGGTGACTTGAATTTACTTCCACACCTTCACATCTGCTGCGTTAACGATGAACGTGAGAACCAATGAAATCTGTGCACATTTTTCTCTCCTCTGCCACCTTCTCCTTCTATGGTGTCAAGTGCACTCACTATATTGTTGTATGTATCACTAACTACCAGATTCAAATACGTGGAGCTTTCAGTAAGAAACAACTTAAATTTCTATCTGTTCCTCCATTATGGTACTTTTATTTTTAATTTGTATCAATGAAGAGTGTAACACCTCACTACCCAACAAAACAGTGGCCAAAAGTCTAAAATTTTCATTGTTTTTAAAAATAATTAATATAATTGATATAAAACTAAAAAAAAAAAAATATATAAAACTATAGTTATTTATCAGTATGCAATGACACAAATCAAAGAAAATGCAGTTTTCAAAAACAATAATTTCTAATATTGTTGGCTCCTTTATTTTAAATTGTTTTGATGATGTGTTTGATGATCTCATTAAAGTGGGGGTGTGGGGTGCAGATGTTTCTCTAGTTTTGAAATGCAGTGAATAAAAACAAAAACAGAAGAGCCCCTGTATTATGCTATTTATTTATGATATAGCACAGAAGCTACTCACTCAGGCAGTTATTTTCATGGAAATGGCTGAGGAAGTGGTTGCACTGATCTCGGAAATTCCCACTAGCTGCACACGAGCACCACGGTCCAACATTGGATGTGGAGTTGTCCAGGTAGTTCGGAGTGATAATGCTGCCTACAGAGAGAGAGATAGAGAAGGAACAAAGAAGACAGAATAGAATTACTTGAAATTCATTAACCACCTACCATATACGAGTCCTGCATAGGGTACAAATACACTATTTACCACACGGATGAAGGCTAGCGTTACCATCTGGATTTGACCACATTTGATCAAACCTCCTCCAGCTCACTAAAGACAGTATGCAGAGAGAAACTCTCCCCTTCCAAGTGATGAAATGTTTGCTACATTGTTAAGCAATCACCTTGTGTTACTTTATAGGCCCTTAGCTAGATATGAAAAGCTCTGTCAATCTTTATCCTGTGTGTGGGTTATATAAGTGCTCTAGCACATTGATTGCTGAGGATACAGTGTGATATCTCTCAGAGATGTGTCTTTGTTCAGCGGGGATGGAAAATGACAGTGCTTTTGCACAGTGAGCGAGAGTGTCGAAGACGTCAGTTGAAAGTGGGGAAAAGCGGGGGTGCTGCACTCTAGGGCTCTATGGTCTGATAGGGGCCGTTTAAATACATTGATTTCTTTTGTCCCAGAACACAAAAGTGCAGCATCTTCACAACTGCTCTTGGAAAATACTGCTGTAATGACTAACAGATAGAGCCGAGTGTCTCTCTCTCTTTCTCTCTTTCTCACATTCATTAATGCCATAAACTCTTCTCTTGTTCTCTTTAGCACCACGCTTTATTTTGGATGTGCAAAAGTACCCATTTTCAAAATTGACTAGTCTGTGAGTGTCTGAATGACTTAACTAGTCAATTTTATAGAAACCCTATAATTACGGTAGGATTCATCAGACCCTGATCAGACTCGTTTCTTGGGGGTGTTTGTATGCAGTTATTGTATTCAGAAGTGCAACAGGTTGGTTATCAAAATGTCCAAAACAGATTACCACAAATAGAGTGACATTTAAGCAACTGTTAATACTGTTCAACTATATGTTCAACAAGGAACAGGGCTAAATATCTATTTATTCCTTTATTGCACAAAAAACAGTCCTACAGATTATGTATAACAGCAACATTGCTCGCAGCAGGTGATTTGAAGTTCAACAGTAACCAATATAAAATGTATTCTTAAGGTCAAGGCATTTTTTATAAAAGTCATGCTTTGATAACTGTAGAAGCAGTGCTTTAAACCGAATGACACACACCTTCTCTTTAAAGGGTTTAACAATTCTTGTAGTACAGTCGACTGTCTGCACACTTAACATCTCTTCAAGACAGTGTGTCTCCTAATTCATCTTTAAATCACCACTGCAAAAAAGTTGTTTGCTTTAAAAAACCTGGAAAATCTAAATTCATATAAAGCACTTTTATTGTGTTATTTTTGGAGCTTAAATGCACCAGTCTCTTTTTGCTTTTGTTGCATGGAGAAGAGCACTGTAAACAAATCTACTTTTGTGTCCCACAGAAGATGGTCATATAAGTCTGGAACACAGACTTGAAAAGTAAATAATATATTTTTTAATAGCTCTTTTGAAGTTTACGTCACATGCATTATTTATTAGAAACTATTAAACTGTCAAATAAGGAGTGATACAGTAGTTTTTTCCTCCCAGAATTCCACCTGTCGGAGCAGAAGTTCAGCAAGATAAAATTCTAATCTATCTGACTGCTGTATGCGATAAGCCAGGTAGGAGTTCTCACCTATCAGGCCGGTGTATGCAACAAGGCAGGCTCCATAATTTTCTTGCTGGCAGCCGCTGGCAGTAAGCTCGGAGGGTTGGCAGTCATGCTGGAACTGAGCCCACCGAGACCTGAGGAAACCACAACAGCACATCCATCATCCAGCCAGTCAGCAAGGTCTTCAAACACACACTCAGAAAGTACACATTTCCACAACACAGTGTGGTTAGAACTATATATTCCCTTTTGTTTTGTCCTTTCTGTATTGTTTAGAAAACGCTTCACACCATTACACAACTCTACTCCATTCTCATTTCTCTCTCGCTCCAATTCCCCCAGACATACACACCCCTGATCCATTCGTTTTGCTCTCATTTTAATCAGATACAACACTGCAATTCGGACTTCTGGAGAACTGCCAGATGCTCGGCCACTGGACAGAGCAGCTGTGACCAGCCAGGATGAATTGCATGCATGTCACATACTTCCAATCCTTTGGTTGCCGATCAATCACTGAAGCAGGTCAGTCTCAGAGGAATTACCCACAATTCCTGCTGATATGCTAACTGGCTGTTGTGGCTGTGAGTGATTTCCTCTTGTGTAATGTCTTGTGTCAGCAGTCTTAGGGTGGCGATTCTGATCATGAGCATGTGTAAGACGCATGAAGTCCTCTGTGTTTGTGAAAAAGAGGCTCAAATATGACCACACAAACATAACATTGAGACCCTCCAAATACACAAACAAAACATTGAGAGCCTCCAAATATAACTGCAGCTGTCAGACTTCTAGTGTGATGTGTTTGTTGTATCTCCCTCTTTTTCTTCGTCTCTTATTTGTCTCCAGTGAATACATACAGATACCAACTGAAAGTGTGAAAGGTCCTACACTTCACATGTACTGGTTTACAAATATTTAAAGTAGCATAAAGTGTATTATGACTATAGTTTTTGCAAGCAACGTTTTTTTTTTTGGACTCATGCGATAGGTTTATATGTTAAACTCAAGTGAGTGTAATATTTTATTTTACATAATATTTTTCTCCACAGAGCACTATATGTCTCGAATCTATCCTTCATATGGTCCTTAGCAGCATCTGTAAACTTTATTTAATCTTAGACTCTTCAAAGAAGTCATTTTCACACACAATACCTACTTGCACACATAGTCGGCCTCGCAGACTCGTAGTTGGGCCAGGCAATTGGGTTTTTCGCGCTCCTCATATGAGCACGTAGGTACGATGGTCTGGCGCCGTCGCTCTGCGCATGCGGTGTCAGAACATGGACAGAAGAGCAGCTCGTGAGTGTAATCGGGCGGCACACGGTCGAAGAACTTTCTTAGTGCTTTGTTGCAGCGTGCACGGTTGCAGGGTCCGGCTCGTGCTGAGGGAGCGATGCACGCCGACACGTACTCCGTGCGTAGCTTTTGACACGTCTCATCCACGTTACAGGCCTTGGCGGCATCCAAACAGCGGTTCACCGTTGTCATGCCCACCTCAGACTCTGAAATAAGGGAACAGAGAAAGGCAGGAGGCAGAAGTTCGGTGTGTTAGTTACACTTTGCCCACAAGCAAGCGCACAGTACTCGAGTCGCTGCAGTCACACAATCAGTCGCTGTCCAGTGCTGAAACGAAAATGTTGCTCTTATTATATAAACATTTCCAAACCACATTGCAGTAGCGGTCCGCAAGTTTTATTTATTTATTTTCAGGAAGGCTGATATATACATTAACATTAATTAACCAAAACAAAAGGGAGTAGGTTTTCTTGTCGCATATTTTTATCCTAATAGTTATGCTCCAACTAACAGTTGATCTGTTCATTCAGAATTGTGAATCACTTTGATTGGAACCACATTTGGAAATTTATGGACTAAAGTTTAACAAAAAGTTTTAGCATTTTAATGATACAGGTTTAATTATAATGTTTTTTATTTGTCACACTACATTAAAGAGCATCAAAACAGCATTTGTGTTAACTCGATGATATCATTCAGTGAAGTTTGAAAACTGATTTTATCAAAGTGAATGTAATTAACAACATTCCTTTTTTAACTTTTAGCCCTTCACATTAGCACATTTGTAAATTCACTTAATTTACTAATTAATCACTTTAGTTGT
>JAZGTJ010000448.1:66115-95219 GCA_036877575.1 Botia almorhae | reverse complement strand
TTTTAGCATTTTAATGATACAGGTTTAATTATAATGTTTTTTATTTGTCACACTACATTAAAGAGCATCAAAACAGCATTTGTGTTAACTCGATGATATCATTTAGTGAAGTTTGAAAACTGAGACTATTTTATTAAAGTGAATGTAATTAACAACATTCCTTTTTTAACTTTTAGCCCTTCACATTAGCACATTTGTAAATTCACTTAATTTACTTATTAATCACTTTAGTTGTTACATTTTGGAGTAGGCTTAATCTGTTATACCACCAGACACACTGGTGTCTCTAACAGCATGAACTGACGTTACCTACAAGCTCACAAAACATTCATTCTTGTATCAGACATATAAATTGATAGAATCCACTTATGTATGCCCTCAAATGTATTCTCAGTTGTGGCCCAGCAGTAACTATTGCACTTTGGCAGGTGCACTCTTTCTCATTGTTCTAATGAGGTTTGGTCTCTTTCTCTCAGGTCCTAACGAAGATCTGAGCTGGGTGGATTTGAGGTCTGCACGGTCCATGTGCTGCTAATGAATAGAACATGAGAAAGAATGAAAGTTGAATGAGTCTGGTCTCTATCACAGAGCAGGTCCCAGCTGAGACTGGCTGCCTCTGCTGCTTCATTTTTCATATCAGACTAATGTGGGCCACAGAGAGCCTGCCAGCATTACACCCCTTACAGCTCGCTCTGTCTCTCTCTCTTTTTTAACCACCGCCTTATCATTGTCATCTGTTTCTTTATCTCCTCCTCTACATCTCCTCTAGCATGCCCTGATTCTTTTCCTTCCCTCCTTTCCTCCCTTCCTTCCTCCCTCCCTCCCTCTTTCTTTCTTTCTTTCTTTTTTCAGTTTTCTGTTATACTCCAGGGATTGCGCTCAAAATCATTTTTGACAACATTGCATTCTCATCCATCATTAAAACATTTTAAGAGCTTGTGATCAATATTCAGTCAATATTTAGGACACTCCTCATAATGCTGTATACACATACTTTCTCAGGAACTGACAAGCTGAGTTAGCACACACTTTTCAAGGCCCCTGTTGTAAACAGGTCTAACACATCAGAAATGCACTTACGCTCACAATTAAAAAAAGTAGCTTATAAGGTGAATATAATTTGTTTAGTAACAGTAAATTGAAAAGCGAATGCCATATCGCGACAAAAGAGAAAAATAAACAACAAAAACCTGTTTGGATAAATGTTTCCTTTAATTTAGGAAACGTTTTTGCGAAACTTGGAGAACAGCTTGTGCAAGGTCATTATAATGTTAAGAATTCAATTAATTACTTCTCACATCCCCCAGTTTTCTTTACTGTTTCTTTTACTTTATTTTAGATCACAAAAGCATATTTCTATGCATCTATCTCTCTATCTCATTCTCTCTCTCGCTCCCTTCTGTCTATACTTTTGTTTGATTTTTGTTGCCTGTACCGAGTCAGCTTGTTAAACGCTTGCAGTGTTTGAAAGTTGAGAACAGCCATCATTAAAAGTCATGCATGAATGACCGACATTCAAATTACTTTCATTACTTAGAGGAAATCACTCTCTCTTCTTTCCCCTCGAGTTTAAATGTTATTTTATATGTGTCTGCTTGGAGTCAAGTGTGTGTATGTGTGTGTGAGAAAGCTGATGAGTAAATGGATCATTATGCGATGCCCTGGGGGTCTATAAAATTCAGCTCATGCCTTAAGCACCCCATAAACTGAGGCTGAGAAACTGACAGTTTTAGTCATGTGTCTCCTCCAAAAATAAGTTTCTAAAGTTGGCACGCTGCTATTTTAAGTGAACATAATGAGATGGGTGAGAGATGAAAAATTGAAGACTGAAAGGCCATGATTAGATTATAAGAACCAAACTACATCTTATAATAACAATCTTGAGCCAACCAGACAGTACAGTGTCCCCATAAAGTATTCGGACACTTTTAGACACTCAGTGTAAGAATGCCATTGCATTATAGACAAACTATCAGAGCATCTGCAGACAAATGATGCTTGATCTTTTCTCTGAACTAATTTCACCTTTTGCAATTACTTTAAACCAAGTACTGCCAGAGTCATTTTTAGTGATATATAAAGTTATGTCCTCTCAAGGACACACAGGTGCCCCAGCAGAGTCACCGCAGGTGCATCATATTAATCACGTATATATGCTCCATCAATGTTTGACGTCCAGATATTTTTCTTAGTTTAAAACTATATATCTACGGTTTTATAAAACAGCCCAATTAATATATTTTTAAAAATGTTTAATTTGATTTTTTTAACAGAAGTCACATGTTTTGATGTTTCATTATAAGCGAAGACACACATTCATTTCTGTCTGGTTTAAGTGTCTAAGTTCTTGGTGATCATTGTATATTAGGCTATGCAACAGTTATTCTTTGTTTGGTCTGTTTTGAGTCTTTGGAAGACTGAAAAATATATGTTCTGCTGTTGACAGGTAATGCACTGCTTTATTTTAAAAGAAACCGATTATTATCAACAGTGCTGATGAACTTGAACTATGTTATATTGAAGTACATTAAACAACGCAGTCGTGTTTTGCTGGAAGCTATTAAGCTCTGCCCCATTAATAACTCTTCACTGCTAATGCTCGGCATAAAAGCGACAAAACACATCGTGATCAGTTCCAAATGTTCACAGTAAATCGACATTGTGTGTCTGTGCAAATCACTGACCTGCAGCAATGGAGGCCAGACGCACGTAATCAAAGCCTCGCTCGACAGGCTCGTAGGGGTAATTCTCCACCAGGCTCAGCCCTGTAAACACGCACGCACACATGGATGGGTTTTTTGTGGCTATGGTAACCGAGTATTTTGTGACTCTGAATTAATGAAGGTGTCACAGGTAAAAGTGCAGTTTGAAGTAACGCTTCCAAACTGGTTAGCATATTAAATTGTGGCGTCTAATTAGCATTCATTGAAGTGGTTTCTGGGGACAACGTAGGTGTGAGTATTAGAACTTATAATTGCATCATTGTGTGAGTGTGTACTTTGTGTGTGATGATGAAAGATTATGAGAATAAGGAATTATGTGTGCGTCTCACCGTGCAGTACAGACTGCTTGAGGCTCCAGTATATGCTAAGGCAGTTCTTTTCTCTCTTCATACCCCGCTTGCATTGGCATCGATGCAGGGGGCTGGAAAGAAGGGCCGTCACTGCATTCTCGCAGTGGTTACGGGCCCCTGGACCCAGCTTCACACTCCCCCCACCAGCCACGCACTGACGCAGCGTTCTCAAGCGTGGACTGCATGCCTCATCACTGGAGCACGAATCCCCCGCAGTCAGACAGTCCCATCCACCTCCCATCACCAGCCGTGGGACCCCTGCACATATGATTTGCAGAACATATAGATTTGTCATCCATAATAGAACACTTTTTAAATCCTTTTTTATCCCTTTGGCTCTAAAATCATTTAAACAGAGACTTTTCACAACTACTAGTTTGTTTGTCTAAAATTGAATCATTTTTGAATCATCTATTGTGTTTACAACATTATGTGATGGCATGGCCGTACCCACCATTGAGGTCCCAGAGGTCTCAGAGGTCCAGACCTCTGTATTTATTTAGTGATAATAAATAAAAAATAATAATTTTGGTGCTGACAATGTTTTAGCACTACACCTCGATAACTAATCTCAGATCTGGTTAGCGTTCGAACAGCATTCGTCAATGTCAAAATTAAAGGCCAATCAAATGGAAAAAGGCGGGAATTGCTTTACAGAAGCTTAGCGTGAGTTTCAGCAGGGCGCTTGCTGCTACAGTTTTAACTGTGAAAGAATGCAATGGAAGTAGCTAAAATTTAAAAATGTTAAATGGCAGACAGTAATATTCATTGACGCAAACTAGGACATGCTGGTTTAAATTAAAAATCAATTTCATGATTCATAACGTAATTCATAATTGCAATGTGACAAGACACATTAACAAAACATTACTAATGAATGTGGGCATATTGTGAATGAATTTAATGAACTTTTAGTAAATTCACTTATCTAAGAATTTTATTTATTTAACTCAAAGTTGGAGCTACCATCCTAGACCTTCACCACAATATGCTTTGACTTAACTGTGTTTAAAGGTTTGTGGTTGTCCTATTAAAATAAAATTATTATTTGCAAATATGTAAAAAAGTGTGATTTTACAATTAATTCTAGTTCTTAATTCTTGTTGTTTATTGTGTATTTTCATTATTCCATTCTTTTATACAAGCAACTCCCAAGTGTATGCAACCTTTTTCTTTTAATATGTCATCTTCATGTTAGGTCTGTGCTTAAGAAATTGGAATAGTCATTCCAAGTCCAAATACTGTTTTTCATGAAACATAGAAGATTGTTTTCCAAACTGTTAATATTTGCATAGAAACATCAATTGACCATGTGTTTACTGTCTTCACTGACACAGAACAACATGAAGAGACAGACATGGTTTTAGCTTTTATCATCACATTTTTTATGCTCTCCAAACATCAAAATAAATGTATGTAGATCAGGGAAATCAATATTTTTTTCTGTGGGGGCTTTTCCCCAAACTTCCCTAGCCAACTCAATTGTTGGATCTTGGTATTTCTAAAACCCTGCTTGCACCCTTTGATTTCAAATGTGATGGAAATGACATTTGAAATATTTTTTGTAAAAAGTGACAGATTCCTTTGTTTTGCTAAGGTTAATTTCATAGTCAGCATTTCATATATCTTAAATACACACTGTTAAATAATGTTGTAACACTTTTGACAGGTTGTACATAATTTGACAAAATTGTTTGTTCGGGAATAACACAAAATGAAATCATTGTTCACAAGTGATATTTATCTTTATTTGTTTTGGTATTGTTCACACAATACCAAACTGTATCTATCAAACTGATTATAACACTCTTTGTTCTAGTTATAATTAATGTTTTTAAAGTATATTTCCATAGATTAAAGTTGAACGTCTAAATCTGGGACGAAGGTAAAACCATAAAATATTTTCATGAAAGCATTTGAAAAGTAGCAAAAATAAATGAAGGCATGATGAATAGTTTCATGGCCTTCAAAATGATATGACCTTTCTTCAGTTATATGGGCTTCATATAAAAAACAGAACCCCCAGCACATTACAGTGCAGTATAGTGACGTTAAAGAAACACCCATATATAACATTTATTGCTACAGATAAAAAAACAACAGTATATTAGGACAAATACAAAAACATATACTGAGAGTAGCAGTGCTTTTATATGTATGTGGGCGAGAGAAGGAATAATTTAAACAGCTAACCAGATGTCAACCTCATCCACTTTTCCTGCCTTTATTCAGAGTTACAACACTGTTTTCAAAGGGTCAGTGAGAGGAGTAGAAGCAGCAAATTGTACAGGAATGAATGACAAACAACTTGAGTGCTAGAATTGTTTATTAAAGAACCAGTTTATCCTTTCTGCAAATAACTTGTACAATCGCATGCGACAAAGCAAAACAAAATAGCAACTGTGCCCTTGTTTGATTGTAAAAGTATGAAAAGAGCCTTCATTTAAATCTAAAGTTAATGGCAGAGAATTTCACAGTCTGATTTCCCATCATGCACTCTGTTTCATCTCAAGGGCAATAATTACCTTTCACGCATTTGTGTCTATTCTAAAACACCCCTCAGAATAATTTTAGCAGGAAAAACTTGTTTTTCACAGCTTTCTATCAATTTGAGGACTCTTAATACAATGACTGCAAATCAATGCAAATGCTACCTCATCTTTGTATAACTAGTATAATGTTTTGTATAGCATATGCAGTAAACATATTTTGTGGCTTACAGAATGAGATCACAAATACCAGACTGTCTGACACCTGGTCATCTCATCAGGTCATTGTTTAAAGATGCTGAATATAATAACAGTGTTATTGACAGTGGTCTTGGCTTCAGACAACACACCCACAGACTGCCCACCGTCCATGCACTGACTCCTGATGCATATTGCACATAAAACCGGCAGGCACTATCAGAAAATTGGCAGTTCCAATCTGATTGGCTGGTTTCCGCACTATTTTCTAAAAGTCAAAGGATGCCCCATTCCACTTTTCCTCCCCGGCCTACTGTAGTGGTATTTATTTCCGATAAACCTGCCCCTTAATGCAAGCCTATATTGACAGTGGATCCATCAGTTTGACGGGGGAGAAGAGTAGAGACTAGGAGGAGACAGGAAGAGATGAGATGAGGAAAGATGAGACCAGACATACACATGAGACATGAGAGGAGATACAAGAGATGATGATGAGACAACTTGAGAGCTGTGAAGGGACTGTGTACTTCATTTAAGATAAATTCATAAATCAAGTGAGTGTCACCGCAACAGCTAATCTAATTGTGCCTAAAAAGATAGTAATCCAGTGTGGAAGATTAACCTGCTCAATGGATTATGTGATAATCAGATTATTTCTTCGTCAAATAACGTACTGGAAAACTTAAAGTCAGACAAGCAGCCTGAGAACCTTGCCGCAGTACAGCTGTTACATCAAAGCGGTGGTGCCCAAAGCAATTATGGAAACTCATCTAGTTTGTCACTCACGTTGGTTCCAATACTTTACACCTCCCATCATGTGCTAAAATTAAACACCCACACACACACTTCAAGGGAAGAATACCTGCATGGACACGTAGATAGGACACAAAATGTTGGTGTTGAGATGGAATAAGGCACATTAACATCTGGTGTATCTGTGTATATGTGTGTGTGCAGGTTTGGCTATGCCTGTGAGGACTATGCATTTTTTAAAAGTTCTCCCAATACTATAGTGAAACATGTCAAAAAAACTGACTTGTTAGAACTTTTAGATGGAGAGTTTTATATGAGGGGTAGGTTGAGGATAAAAAAATAGTATCTTTGTATGAAACCATTGTGTCTATGTGTCCTTACTAATATAGTTCTGTGTGTATGTGGGGAATCTTTCTTCAAGACGATGAGATGATGACCAGTCATCTCAGATCTTACACCCTTGGGTATGAAACGCTCACAGCTTTCTGGCTCTTCCTAACAATTAGACCCGAATAGAAACCTGGTCGGCTCAGATATGTGCTAATGGTGCATGCGAGTGAGTGGGAGAGATCCATGTCCCCCAGAGAGATAAGAATCTAAATCCTCAGATATGCCATCATAGAGGGCCTCAGTGTCACTCAGCATTGACTAGACTGCATACTCCCCCAGTCTTAATACACTGATAGTGAGTTTAACTCAGAGCTGTTTCTAGGCTTTCATTAATATTGGGATATACTGTTTCCCATCAAGTAAAAAAGTTTATTATGATTTTTATGATTGTTTTCCAGTGAGCTCTGGAGATAATCCCAAAACAGCACCAAAATATTAAATTCTGGTGACTTTGGAAACAATATTTGTACATTGTCATAAATACTGTTGTTTGATTCGTTCACTACAGATTTAATGACCTTAGGCCTCCTAAAACTAGAGAACATTGCACATTACTAGTAGATATGAATACAGATATATATATATATATATATATATATATATATATACACAAATATAATAAATTAGCTTATAAATAATAATTGCTGGAAAAGCAATCCTTTACACAAGGATTCACACAACTAGCTTGGACACAAATTTCTTTGTGGTGAAAACTCAACACATGGTGCTGGTTAGACCTACGCCTCTCGCTTGATTAGCTATGGCACTCTTATGCAAAACAAGGGGAATTTTGCTTACTCAGTTATTGATTGAGTAAAAGAATCAAATGAAATGTAGAAGAGCTCATTATGATAGAGTGAGCAGCAAGCAGGAATGCTGATGACTCGCTGCTATGCACTGGGAGGCCTAAAGCAACGTCTGTCAGATCATATCCTGCAGCAACCCTCTGATGGATCAATCAAGAGTCCAGCCTTTAAATCGGAGAGTGACTCTCTGTTGCATACACTTGCCTGTGTGAACCCGGGAATGTGGGCTGTGGGTCTCGCTACAGTCCAGTTTGATTTGCCTCACTGTGACTGCAGAGAGAGATATTGCGGTGGTCACACACTTCTTTCTGTTGTCCCAGCCTTGAAGTTGTATATTATATATTGACATTATATAATTATTACCCAGACATTATAAAATATTTTTAAATGAAACAGGGCTTAACCCTCACTCTAGCATATTGCATAACTACACAGAAGAAGCCCATCATACTTAGAAACACTTTCAGTAACAGGCTTATTGCTGGTATAATTAATATAATATATTATATAATTAATATGTAATTTTTAGGTTGTGAGCAATTTAGCCCCATCTGTGGAGCAGCAAGTGGAGCATGCAAGTTTGCATTTGAAATTACAGGAGAGGGGCACACATACACCGAGACTTTAACGTTATATTTAATCTAATTTTACCTTTGAAAATGACTGATAACTGTTAGAACATGAGTCTTTTATTATTTACCTACCTGATGTAAAGTAAAGTAATAGTGTCACTGGCATATGGGACACCCCTGGGGTTATGACACAATTCAGTTATGATTTAATTTGTTAATTTAGAAAGATCACACACAGAAGTTGCATAAAGCGTTTTTTCATGTTTGTCCAGAGAGTTCCTTTACAGTTGCAATCCCGTAACTTTTTTTGGTTAAAAATAAACAGTTATTATATGTTTATATAAATATAAATTTATATAATAGAATAGAAATTATATAATAGAATAGTGTTCAAAACTGTCTCCATACCCTGATGCAACAATAAGTGTATAATAATAATTTGTAATTTGAACTGCAAGTCGGATTTCTTGGTAAAAATGTTAGTTTCACTTTAGTAAATATAAGTACCTAAAGTAACCTGCAATTTTATGTTTCCAAACAGAGATGGTGACAGAAAAGGGAAAAGTTATGTATTGCAGCTTTAAAGTGTAGTGGAGTTGTTTGACCCCTCTGTCGTTTGATAAAGGGTTTTGGATTCTTACTAGATTTACACTGTTTCAATGACCAAAATCTAGAAAAATTAACAGAAATGTTTCAGCACACAATAGATTAAAACAACCTTTTTAAAATTGGCTAAAATATACCTGCATGATCCAAGCCAGTAACCAAATTAGCTGAACAATTACGAATATGCAGGTAAGCATCCTTACTGAACAAGATTTCTATATTTTTAAAATTGTATTATTATATAGTTAAAGACCCTCAGAAGAGTAAGGTCACGGTTACACCATGTATGTTTACAGTGACACCATGACATAAACAGGCAGTTCAGCGACAGTCTAGCGGGACATCTTCACTATCTCCAGTAATGACTTTCCTCTTAATTAGAACTACCGTTACCACCATTGAGACAGTAGAGATGAATAGAAGGATAATGTCTATTGATGCGGGGAAGTTACTGAAGCAGCGTTGCAGATAATGCCGATATTGAGAAGTTCTCTTTAAAGAGCTGCAGCTCCAACAGGAAAGCTCATTATCGGCCTTCCATCAGGGTCAGCGGTCTAGGTGGAGATAGCCGTTCATTAACCAATCATTGAGTCCATAGTTATTTGAAGAATATGCAGATTGTGTCAAAAGTGGCTTGTGTATTTTCCCTGTTAACAACATGTGTTGTTTCCCCTGGTTAACTTTTCTCTTCAGTGTATTTAAACTGAATGACCGGGCTGAACGGCGTTGCACCCATGGGCCAAAATTCTCTTAATCCATCCCTGACTGCTAAACACATCTTCAGGATGATTGACAGTGGATTTGGATGAGCAATGACAGACAGACTGACAGTGTTGTTCTTATGGGAGAAGATTGATCTGTTGTCAGTCTCCTCAAAGGTATTAGTGAAGTGGTCTGGGACTCACTAGAACCTGCATATCACCTCAATATGTGAATTCCCACAGAGATTTATTACAACATAAAAACCTTTACATGCATGTACCTTATGTCTCTCAAGTCGTTCCTAGTCCATATAAATTGATATGTCTAGGTACAAATCCATATGGGGATGGTATCACTTCAAAATGAAGTCCAGTCTCTTGTGGCCACCAAGAGACTGTGCTGTTAAATAGGTCAACAATGTAGGTCGGCTCTTCTGTTAAAGCAGCTATATGTACTTCTATGCCTGCATTTCAAAAACTGCCAAGCTGAACTTCCACCTTTTCTTTTCCAAAGACATGCTGTTTATTTCCTCTACCATTTTCTCCCGTCTCACCTCTGCAGTGTCTGCACAGATGTCTTTGTGCAAACATATGTGTGGGTGTGTATTCCTGCATGTGTGTGTGTACATAAGTCCAGATCTCAGGGGACAATGTCAGTTTTAGGAAAAACTGCACTACCTGTCACATGCTTAGACACATTCCTTCCCTAGCTCTATTTACACGGAAAGGCGCAGCGCTGCTAAATCTGTCATAAACCACTCTCCTCCTCGGCTTCAGGTTCAGACAGCAAATGCAGGATTCTAAACAGTGGGAAAGCAGCAATTAGCTGCGTCTGATGGGCACTATTGGGACTTTTAAACACAGGCTCCAAACAGCCTTGATAGATCTTTTCAAGGTAACGTGCTCATTTGCAGGCGTATGTTTGCGTTCCTGTGTGTGTGTGTGTGAAGTGATTATTTTTCTGTCTGATGAAAACAACCCTGCCAGAAAGTGAAGAAGACAGTTATATTGAAATGACACATGCTGTATATCACAATCATATCTCAAGAGTGGACGTTTCAAAGCGTAAAATGTTCTCAAGGAGAAAAAAGGGTGTGACGTAGAAATAAAAGACCCATTGAGAAACGGCAGACACGTATTGAGCTGGCTTTAAATGCAGATCTTTCTTTTGCTTCACTGCTTTTAAGAAAGAAAAGATCAGGCTTTTTAAGGGGTGTCTGCACACACTCTTTAAAGGTGTGTGTGTGTGTGTGTGTGTGTGTGTGTGTGTGTAAATAAAATATCATATTAAAGGTTTTATCATCGCCACAGCTCAGTGCAACAGGACATGGTTGAGACGTTTCATTCACAGTGTGAAAAGGGTTTAACTTGGTTTGCTCGTTAAGCCCCTTCATGTCTTTCAATAAACACACGCACTTACAAATGAACAAGACTTATTGTGTGAGAGCTGGATATAAATCAATGTTCTCAGACTGTGAAGATAAGTGTTTTGTTAATGGTGCTGCAGTGGAGATTAGATTACATCAGGTCTTGCTTAACCTGATCAGAATGACTGGTTCGTGATATTTATTTAAGCCCCTAAGAACACACACAGTTTTCCTGTTTTTCTTGTTTTAAAATATGTGATTAAAGGTCCTGTTAAGATGGAAATACAAAGTTTTAAAGAGAATGAACAAAGAGCATATTATTACTGGGTCTTTGTTGCAATAGAAAGCTTTTATGTCCTAATTGTGTGTTCACATGTGCAAACTTAATAGGAGGAGAACTGATAGTATCTCAGTGTGGAATAATCTGGGCCGAACAGCAACTGTAATCATTGTTGCTTTGAAAGTGTTACAGTCTTATCTAATCAATACTAGCATCTATAGAATTACTTATTACAACAAATACACTATGATTTTCATGATCAAAAGCAACGGACACAATTAACAGCTCTAAACATCTGCCAGAGATTTCTCAACTCGCCTCTGATGAATAATACAGCACACTGTGATCTGAGTATTTCCACACCAGCTTGAACTCACGCGGGCCAGCGAGATGGAAAATATTAAAATTAATTTGCTCGTTGTGAGTCTGAACTTGGTCACATTCATTTTCATAATCTCCCAGACAAAATTAGTTCTTCTGACGTTGTCCTCCATGACTCTTCTTACTCTTCAGAACCTTGCATTGGTTTTGTCAGGAAATGGTATTCATAATTTGTGTTATCCTGTTCATAATATCTTTTTTACCATTTTACCCAGCAGGTGATTAAATCTCTTTAGTTTCTATGCTGCCTCTTGGATTAAAACATAACGCATAACGAAAATATTGAATGTAACTTACTCTCTCAGTCTGTTTCCCTTGCTCTATCAATAGCTCTCGCTCTCTGTCTCTATCTGTCAAATATGGATGCTGGCAATCTTTCTGCTACTCTGAGAACACCCACAGAGAAAGAAGCCGATTTGTGTCTCTGGCAATGATGTGAATGTTCTTGCATGTGTGTGTGTGTTTGAGAGAGGGACACATAGACAAATATGCGTACAGACAGACAGAGAGCTTCTCATACTGCAAGTCAATGTTGTCTTTCACGACATTACAATGGTAATATATCTTATTTAACTACCACGGTTTTTAAATGTTGTGTGAAGTTTTATTTATAAAGAGAATGAGTCACAGTGGGAGTGTTAACTAATACAATTGTGTAAAAACTGACATTTTAAGTATTTAAATAACCACGCCAAGCAGTTTGTTTGTGTCAGAGCTTTGGCCCAGCGGGTGTTTTTAATGACACATTAAAAGAACTGTGCTGCTTGTGAGGATGCAGGTTTGAATCTTGCTTCATCATGTCTCATTTTATTGTGTTTTCGCTCCCTTTCCTGCATATTTTCACTTTCCTGTTGGTCAAGGAAATGGCAAACATTATAACTTTTTAGGCAATGAGTTTTAGCCAATGAAAATCAAGTGGGTAGGTGGGTGATGACATCAATGTTTCTGTGTATGTTATGTTTGAAACGACTTAACAGTTGGTCAGTGTTTGTGATCCTCAGTTGTGTTATGTGTGCTGCCCAGTTTTTCCTGTATCCATTTACAAGGTTGGCATGTGTAATCCTGTAGGGTGTTCCTGTAGCTCAACACTGTCTTGTAGCACAGTGTGTTAGCAGCACAAAGGTTGTGGGTTTGATTCCCAGGGAGCACGTACTGAAAATTGCCAAATTTGTATGATGTGTAGTATTTTAAAATCTGATCTATTTAGTGTACACTATTTAGTGTAATCCAGACTTCATATGAATATTTCTCAGGGTCGGTATATTTAGAAAGTTTCAGTGCATAGCTTAAAGTCTTGACTACTAAAAACAAACCTTATTTTACCACTCCAAAACCTCTTAAGCATTCTTTATTATATGTCCCCATTTGCTTTCTGTGCAGTTGTGAGAAGAGGTGTTAAACTAAACACATTACAATGTGATCTGGGGTATGTATGTGTACTCCTTAGTTCCTACTCAAAATGAATGTGACCCATCTCCTGTAAAATACCCCAGGTGTGGGTTGGATCACAGTGGAGGTCACAAACCTTTCAACCTAACCAGCATAATTAGCCGGAGAAGTGTGTGAAACAAAGCAAGCCGCACTAATTCTATTAGACAGTCAGTGCTGCCAATTACCCTGCATGAGAGACCAGATTAATCCACACCTGCCCCTCCTTCCATGTCGCTCTTTCTTTTATGTAACGTATTAAACAAGGAATTATAGTTCATCAAAAAATGTAAAGCTCTTTGAAAACCAAGACCTGAATCAGAGCTGGGGAGGCTTTTGTTGTTAAGACAACAGCAAATCAGATTCGTTTGTATCTCTGCATGCTAATTTGTGTGTCTGTGCATCTAGGTGGCATCTCTTGTTGTTCCAGCTATATTAATGACAATAATTATTCTCCAACACATCATGCAGGAGTTGTGCTTGACTGAGCGTAACCCTTGCGATGTGGAAGTCTGACAACACAAAGACTCTTGTCTCTTTAAAGTTCCAGGATCGACTGAAGCTGCGAGCTGCATCTCGCCGCATTTGATATGCAGAGCGCGGGTTTAACGCAGCTATCCGTCTCTGTACTTCTGATGTGGGATGTCTGTTGTTAGTTTGCAATGAAAGGGCAAAAGTTTATGCCATGAGTGGTGATTGAGCCATTTAGATGCTGTTGTTAATGTAATCCGATCTGTTAGAAAGAGATACAGGGCGCTGAACTGCGAAGCTAGCACCAGCGTTTTAGGCCTTGATGTGGAGAGGCAGAGAGAGTGAGAATAAGAGAAACAGTTTGTTTCACTATGTACAAACATTTGTGTAAATAGTAAATTATTACTCATTAAATAATCATTTCTTTCCAAAATGTTTCCATCGTATGTATATTTGTATATATGTATTTACAATGTCTATTAAAGCAGTATAATTTAAAAAAAGGCCAAAAAAGCTACTTGAATTATGAATCTTGAGAGGTAGAGAGAGAGAGAAAGGTAAAGTTTTGCCAGTATTCCTGACATACTCCATCAACAGATGTCTGTTTTCATAAGCATCATGGTTAGCAGTGGAAAACGCTCCTGCAGCACAACCTAACATGCATTCACTCATACACACTTATAGTTGTGAACACAATGTGTATGAGCTCGGCTGGTTTGGAGCTGCCTCAGCAGACGATGATGATATTTGTCTGGTGTCATACAATATTCTGTGACTATATGCTCTTCTTACTTTGCATAGACTTTCCAACAGAAGAACACAAAAGGACACTGTCATTTGTCATGATGTTGGCATTGGATTGCAGGCACATTAGAACTCCTGTGGTCAGACTCCTGCAAGACCTGTGTTCTCACAGCAGCAAACTTACAATGATAGATTTTACTATGGCTTCTTATGGAAATTCATATTTTGGGTTCCTGCCTCTAACCTCTAAGGCTTTCCTAAATGGTACACTTGATGACTTGTGATATTCGTTTGTGTGTCTACAAGACTGCAGAGTGCCTCATTTGTCATTTTATGATTCACATGGATGCCCACAAACGCCCCCTTTGTGGCCATTTTGTGCCCTTGATGTGCCCTGTTGCCAAGCCTGCAAAGATGCCAACTTCACCGCAGACTATATTACATCACAAAGTGTGGATTTGCCAAACGCGTCATACTGGATTTAGCATGGGAGCAAACAAATCCTGGTTATCATGGTTACCTATTCATGTCTAAGGGGACAAAAACTCCTAATAGTTTTGGATATTTTTAGAAAGATGCCTTTAGAGCACACTTAAAAGTAGATTGTTTTGCACCTAAAGCAAGTAAATAAAAAACTGTATTTTTGGCCAAAAATTGAATAAAAGTATATATGAAGACTGCAGTGAATAGAAGCTATTCAGCAACAAGATGACAAAAGAGGCCTTTGAATTAACATCTAAATATGTGTATGTTTGCAGCACCCTTCCAAACTTTATTAYAGCTAGCAAAAAACCTAATGGCTTTTTCCCCTACCACAGTAAACTAAATCCCCATATATATATATATATATATATATATATATGTGTGTGTGTGTGAGTGTGTGTGTGTGTATAGTGTTTATATATAATGTTATATATGGTGTTATATATAGTGTTGCTAGATGTAACTATGAGGCTCTGTTGAAGGTTACACCAATATATATCGATCATCATCAGTGACGTTTTCCCGCAACTAAAATATGATGAATTATGTTGACATTGTAACACCAGCATCATAAGAAGAAGTGGTCAGAATGTAATGCTCTGATTTATTTAATCTTTTTTTATTAAGTATGACTTTCACTGTATTATCATAGTACATAGTAGCTGTGTTATGTGCAGAGTATGAGGGGTAACTAGTTTAGCATTCGAAGAGGACTAGATCAAAACAACAGTAATATGATTCCAGCAGAACAGATTGTGAAAATGACTGTGAATAAACATCTTTGTTTTACGTGTTACTCTAGGGTTCTCATCCTTTTCTTTTCTAATACAGTATCAGAAGGTGCTTCCTACTATTGGGCCCCCCAGAATCGTTAGTATAATTTGAACACTATTGGAATATAGGATGACAAAAATGTATGTGCAGGGGTGCCTACTAAAACTATCACATCAGAACACACACACTAAACGCTCATTTTTGACCAATCACTGGGTATAGCCACAGGTAATACAGATAACTTGATCATGCTGTTCTCCACTATGCCAGCGAGTTATTATGTGAGATGGTGTCCAGATAGAAGATACTCCATCTGGACCGCAGTCTCATATTCTGTTTGTGAACAGCATTAGCTCTAATGAAGGAGCCAAGGTCCCTAAAGAGAACTGCAACTTGAAGAGAAATTTATGAGCACAATTTTCCATTTATTTTCATATAATTCTGTTTATCCAAGGATAGATGTTATCTCAGTCATCGCTATGATCAATTTTCTATTTCAGAATCTGTAAGCAATTTGTGCTGGAATTTTGCAAACATTACCGGTTATATGAACAGCCCCTATTATGCACACACACTAGGCAGTGGTGAAATAGTGCTTATGGTAATTTTAAATGTGTTTGCATTATACGGTTGTGCTGATGTAGTGTGAAATGTAGTTTTGCAGTCAAAACGCTTTCTTAGAGCCTGACGTGTGTTCCATCTCCATCTATGACTCACAAACAGATCTCCTCTCTAATTAACTGTTTACGAATGCAATCAGAATGCTGCACGCAGAATACATATGGTATGCAAAAAAGAACCAAAGACAGAAAAGAGGACAGAGAGAGAGAAAGAGAAGGTGGGGGAAGTGGAGAGAATTTAAAATTCTGGGAAACCATTTTCTCAGAGTCAACAACAGAACAAACAGACTGTTGAAGAAGCTGCATTTCCTCTCTGATGTACCTTGAGTCATTTTGCCGTTATCTGTTTGGGCAGCATGTATGTGACAGACTCAGATACCAAAATCATTCCTGATTTACTGCTATAATTTTCATTATGTGATGTTTTCTGGGCTGTTTTGTTCTTTGTCTGCTCAGCAGTGTGTGTCTTTGCTCTGAATGAGATCTGAATACACTGTTAAAAGGGTTTCATCATCATGTTACAACAACATGTTGTTTCCATCCATTGAACATCCATTAAATTTGTAAGGCACCTGGTCTAGTGATCAATGTTGGGTTTATCTAAAGGAACATCATCAAACAACAAAACATCTCATTCTCCCCCTCCCTCTAAGCTCAGATCAATGGAGCTCACTGAACATACATGTGTAACATACAGGGACGTCATTGAGTTTTCATTGTCATGTTTGGTATCATGTTAAAGGTTATGGTGTGATTGGTAAAAAGATCTAATTTATATTATTGTGGGGTGTAGTGTTTTTAAGGGCTTTAAACTTAGAACATAATCTACACACCTGTCATGAGTGTGTCCTTTCCAGGACACCTGAACTATCCCAGCGGGGTGCCCATTTAGGTCACGAGAACTTACCAGCCCTATTGTCTTATCTGTGTATATAAGAATAAAGACTCAGGGAAACTTTCTGTAACCACAACTTCCCGCACCATTGCGGTGTGTCTGTATTGCCAGGTATGTTTTTTAAATTTCCTATGCTGACCATTTTTATTATTTTAGTTTAAACCATGATTTGTAACGATTATAATTGATTGACTTAAGTGTAACCAGCCTGGTAAAATAAATTGTTAACTTGACCATTAAAAATGTGTCAGTAAAGTATTTTATACCGCAAATATGTGTTCAAAATATAGTAAAAAAGAAGACTTGTGTTTAGGGGAAGAAGGCCTTAGCTTATGCTTGACTGGAGAAGCCTCAGCATAAGTTAGATCGGAGTAGCCTCAATTTATGCTTGACTGGAGAAACCTCAGCTTAAGTTAGACTGAATAAGCCTCAGCATTAACTATAATAGGCAAACCTCATCTTATGTGAGACTGGAGAAGCCTCAGCATGAGTTAGAATGGAGTAGCCTCAATTTATGCTTGACTGGAGATGCCTCAACATGAGTTAAATTGGGGAATGTCTCAAAACAAGAAGGAGTATTGCCTCGGTACCTTCAGGCTTTGTCTATCACATGACACAGACAATTATATGTAGCATTTTGAATAATATTTATTAAATTATAAGATAATCAGGAACCTAATTATGGTGAGTATTGAATTGAAGCCACTATTAATCTAAATTGGAGTCCAATTAAAATGATCAACAGGGCCAATTCTATGAAAGTGCCAAGAAAAGACAGATTACGTGAGATACCTTCACCTACACTGTTGGATTCCATCATTGGGCCGATGGGTGGTCCTTACAAATTAAATTGACTGTGATGTATGAAGGGAAGGTTTTTTAAATCTTTCATACTGTCATTCTATTTGGTTGTCTGTCTGTCTCTCCTCTTTTCCTGCAGAAGATTGTCACACTTTAGTTTCACTTTTAGTTTCAGAGAGTGGGAATTTATAGCCTAATCCCATAATCCAAAAACAAACGCATCTCTCTTTTTGTTTCTCACCCTCAGGCCTGCCGTTCGTTCCTCATCTTTTCTTATCTCTTCTGCTTCTCCTGCCTCTCCTCGTCTCAGATAACAGCTACAGGAGATTCCCGATGGCTGAAACATGTTAGAAGTCTTTGAAAGTTCTTCTTAATTCTGCAGAGCTATGCATTCTTGCATCTCAAATTTAATGGTATATTACATATGACACATAATATGTGAAACTAACATGAAGTGGAGTTACAGTAAATGCCAGTTAGGAAACGCTGTGTTGGCACCACCCTGAATCTCATCCACTAATCATCATAATCATTTTTTTCACATAGGAATCGTGATTATTCAATAAGTTAACACTTTTTTTAAAATATGGAATAAAATTAATATTCACTTCCAGAGAGTGATATTGGAGAAATTTTAAACGTTAAAACATATTAACATTGAACTAGATAATGCTTCAACTTTGGCAGCCCTTAAAAAATTAAACTAAAACTGAATAAACACTAAAAAACTAAAACTGTTACACAACTAAATGACTGTTATCACAACTAAATAAAAAACGAAACTAAAACTAATAGTCACTATTAAACACTAAGAACAAATTGAAAATATAATAGAGACAAAACAAAATTAAATAATATAAACTATAATAACTCTATAATAACTGACTTATATCATTATTAGTAAATGAGATTTTACCTTTCCTGCTGTCTCTGCCTCCTTGTTGTCTCTCTTTCTCCCCTCTGATGCACACGCTCCCTCTAAACTAGAGCATGATTGTGTTTTTATTATCTCTGGAGGTTCATTATGGAAAATAAGCTGTAAAACCCATGTTGTTTGTGTCCCGCTGTGTCTACACTCTCATAACCCATGCGAAAAAGTGCTGCGGTTTGCAAAGCACCATCAGTGTGTGCGCGTGTGTGTGTGTTTGTACAGCTAGACTCACACTGCTGGATTATCCTTCATCAGGGCTGTGAGATCACTGAGCTGAAGATGTCTGACAGCTAGTCCTGCTAATGCTGTTTATAAAGCTTCAGGTGTCACAACATGACATCCATATCCCTCTCGCCCACCCCGTCCACACACATAAAGCCCCCTGTCACTCCAGCCTCTCTATAAGTGTTACTGGGGTTACAGTTTATTTGTTATTACGACTATACTCTGGATATCTGTTCATATACTGTAAGTCCAGTTTCAAAACCTTGTGGGCTGCCTACCGAGAAAAGCATCATAAGAGCTGCTGGTGTAAACACTGTTCCAGAGGGTAAGCAGCAATTTTGTTGCCTGCTATAATGTTTTTTAGCCCAAGAATTACAAGTATCACACAGAAAGTGAATCCCAGAATGCATTGCAACAAGCTGAGAGAAACAAATCGTCCAGAGTAGTTAATTAGATGTTGAGAGAAAATATGATTTGAAATATTTTTTATTCTGTACGTAAAAGTGTTAATTAAAATAGTCTGATCTAATTAAAAATTAACTATTTCATTACAGTTGACACCAAAGGTGTGTGCTATGGAATTTGATGCTTATTTAAGAATCATTGGCTTATCAACACATAAACGTAAGACTCTTTACTCTATATTTAATTGTGTGCTTGCAGAAACCAATTAGTAAACTAGAAAAATTTGATGGATTATGGGAAAAGAAATTCCCTAATGCTCATAAGATAATATCTGGTCACCCTGCTGAGTTCCAGACTAGTCACAGGTTCCATAGCAGTTAGCACACTGCATTATGTAGGTGACAGGCAGCAAAGGCAGATTACAGCATTTTGGCAGAGGTCTTATACTGTCCTCTTATTGTACTGTAATACAATAAGAGTACAGTGACTATACTCTTCTAACAGCATTGACAGAGGTGGAAACAGATGAAATCTGTCAAGCTGTGATATGAATTATTTTCTCAAGACTTTTTTTGAAGCAGGTAGATGTGCAAAAATACAGTGAGAGTGACGGAAGGATGAATCTTTTATACTCTGACCCAGTCACACCAACAAACAGAGCTTTAAGCATCAACCAGCCACTCAGACAGGGCAACACTGAGAGGGGAATACAGAAAGCGCCGGGCTGCTTATAGTTTCCATAAATCCATTCAACACACGTTCTGAGCCCAGAAACTGAATGATGCTTTTGCCCATAGAGTTAAACCAGCAGAAAAGGAAGGAAATTAAATGGGGATAATACTTAAAACGGTTTAGCTAAGGGTGTGCAGGCTGTTGACTTTATCTCCAGTTTGAGCTCATTGGTTGGCTACGTCAGTCTGGCTGTAAAATGCCAGGCAGAGAGAGAGAGAGAGAGAGAGCAGGAGAGAGTCACATTCCAGCACGTATAAACACACCCCAGTAAGAGCATTATATGCACACACAAACACACACACCCACTGGTACATGCATACTACACACTCAAAGTCTGGCCTGCAGGAGGAGCCATTATGATTCTGAGTATGTGAGCACCAAACGGGGTCAGATCTCATTTCCTTTAGAGTGTCCTACCAATCGATTCTTCTCAGAGAGATATAAAGCCAGGTAGGGAGAAATAAAGAGAGGGAGGGAAAGAGAAGATCAGAGACTAGAAGAGTTAATGGTAGGAAGATAAATATGAGTTCATGTGCAAACAGATATTAGATGGACCTTTGAGATATTCGCAGTATCATACTTCTGCCAAATGTTCTTCTTTATGTGTGTGTGTTAGAAATCCACCGATTGTTTTTAATGTTTAAGTGTCTAATAGTCAGAAACTGTCCTCAATATGGACTGTAATGCAATGACATATTGCATTACAGATCCACTATATGTGTTTTAACACCCATATGTCGATTTTGTTGATATCTTGGACGTCTGAGTGAGTGTCATTCAAATGTTTATCGCCTAACCTAATATCAAAGAACTAATTACCCAGTAACAAATATTGGTTAAATCAATTATCCGTCTATCACTTTTGTGTAAGGTCCACATAAACTTTGTCTTTTCCTGTGGAACTGAATTTCATGCACATTGGTCCTATGGGACAGAACAACAGATGCACATATTTATCGACTTACTTCCTGTTGGTGACACATGAAAAATGACTACATTTTCTAGACCCATTGGGATTTGCCCACTCAACAAAACAGTAATGGTTTACTGGCTCTCACATGCATTGCACGAATATTGTAAAAAAACACTGTGTTTGGGCAGTAGTGCCTTGTGGGTAAATCTGGAGGTGGGCATCATGATTTCTCATCTCAAAAAACAGTGCAAGGGAAATTTGATCAACTATGTGCAACATCAAGACCCGCAGATCTATATACACTCAAACATACACACCACACAAACTTCTGAAGAAGGATCATACTTTAATTTGTTTCAGAGGGACCGACAGACACGCTTTAAAAGCCTCAGGAAACTTTCACAGGGCTGTGTCTCCGCCTTCATCTCTCTTTACCACATGCCTATAATAAAACGTTCTAATATCTTTCTCTGCTCAAACTATTGCATCCATGAAGATGCTGTAATTTATGAATGATACTGAATGATAAAACATATGCATGTCTGAAAGATTTGTGTGGGTTCACCTGCATGTGTTTCCTGAGGGGAATAGTTAAATACAAAACAGATCAATAGTGACACACTAATTAGGTGTATTTGTGTCTGTCAAGTGGGTGTTTAGACATAGCTTTGAGTGATTTTTTTATGCAATGATTTCCATTTAAATGTTAATGATACAACAGGCTAGGCTTTCTTTTACATATCAATTAGTTGTGGCTCTCTAAACAACCAATATATCCAACTGTTGGATTGAGCAGACGTCTTATTCCATGTCACTCTCTTTCTTTACATATTCTTTGCTCGCTCTATCAGCCTTAAGCTTTATTGACATGATTGTCAGCATGTACAATATTGCCAAATATAACAAAATGGAATACAATGAGAATGAATTTACATAAAGAATATGGTAAATACGAAAGTCACTAACTGAGGTAATAAATCACCCATTAAAGTAATAAATGTCCAATACTTATGGCGTCTATTGACATGCTGGTGTTGTGCTGCCCTCTGTCCCTCAGGCTATTACACACTGATACGTACTGTAGCTAGCTGCTAAAGGGCTGTGCTTTCCTCTCTCTTTAGAGGGAATGATTTAGGTTTTTTCACCTGTTAGTTTGGGGAAGTCTGGAACAGACTTGGGAATTTGACTTGTATTTGTAGAAAAAAATGCATTTTGATATTATGATAATTCTCTATTTTATGATAATTCTCTATTATGATATTATGATAATTCTCTATTTGCTAGGGTTTTCTTATCCCAGGGCTTATTATTAGGATTATTATCATTACAATTTACAAAGACAACTACTGAAATGACAACAATTTGATAGGTTAACTTTTGTATTTGACGTTTACTGTAGATGGGTTTATTTACAATGAAACTGGAATTGATAGCTGTCTCTGTGCTGTAAAGATTAGGTCTTATTTTCTAAAACCAAATGACCACAAACAAACTGTTAACATATTGTAAAAAGTTTACATCATAAACCACACATTTTTGGCACATCCAGTGACTAGTTCTTCTCAGTGGATCCAGTCTGTGCTCCTGAATCATACAGCAAGTGCCCAAAAGAGGCCAGAATGCTGCTTAAATTTACTAAAAGTAGCAATAACAGCACATTTATATCACACATCATTGTCATGAGTTTTACAGCTGTGTTATGAATTTGACAAACAAAACTTTAACTTTGAAGATGTTATTCAGAGCATGGTGAGGGGTCTGATAAAATGTGTTGTAGTGAGTAGATGGAGAAATTTGTAATTATATGTTATGAAGGATGAAAACTAAAACTGACTAAAACAAAATAGAAAAAAAATCCAGTATTAATCCGTTAGAAAATTCAAGGCAAAAAATTTATGTTTTCTATAATAATCGTCTGTCTGGTGTTTTTGACTATTTATCATCTGTTTTTTGTATATCTGTAGCCATTTGGTCCACTTCATGTCAAAGTTTAATTTCCCAGTTTTGTTTTTAGATTTGATGATATGATGGATGTTTTTGTTGAATTCCTCAGTTGTTAGTCCAGGAATGTCCAGATAAGAGTGTCTATGTTGCAGCTGGCTTATTTTGTTTCTTTCTTTTTTTCCTTCCTTAACTCCGTCTTGTGCTCAACTAAGGCAAGCGGTCTGGCTGTGCTAAAGAAAGATCAATTAAATTTCCATCAATTAGCAGCTACATAGAAACTCTGGGCCTTGGTAAAACTTCTCTTGTTTAGTCAGAACTGAGGAGTGTCCTTCAAACGCTCTGTGATCATTACAGCTATCTTCACTACTGTGAAAGCAGCATGGGACAAAAGGCAGCAGAGGTTTCAAAATGACAAAGAAGAGAAAAGCAACAGTCTCCTTGCGACGATGTCGTATGACAGTCTAGTAATGATGATGTCGTCTGACAGGACCCCTGCGTGCTGAGATATTGAGAGGCAGGGTGCTGACACAGGAGTCATGTTATGGATTACTCTGCTTTGCTCTGTGCGTATGTGTGTGTGTGTATGTTTACTGATGGCTCTTCTAACTGTTTCATACTCCTGTCGAGTCGTTTAGCTGGATACGCTGTGACCTCTTTTTAGAATCAATATCATATTTTTGTTTATCATTTGTTAGCAGATAAAAATGGAGCATAGGAAAATGAAAATCGGGAAAACAATGCAATGGGGGTGACACTTCATTCATTGCTATTTAGCTGATTATTATATATTATCTAGCATCTTATTGGCTGTCGGCTATGTGCTTGTGACATAGCTGTAGATTCATTAGCTGAAGCGTCCAATGAACAAGTCTCCTCTGTTGTAAATGGTTTTCACCATAGCAACAAATCCAGGTCAGGTGAAAATGTTAAACCAGCCGAGAAAGATTCTGCTTGGTGCGTATCAGAAAGTGTGTGTGGGAACGTGTGAACTGCTCATCACCTTAAAATCAGATTCTGATGATGATGATAGTGTCCATGAAAAATTATTGTAGAGAAGAAAAACAGGATTAACAAATAAAAAAAATGGAGAATCAAACTCCTCCATGAGCTTGTTTGATGTTGTGGGAATGCAGAACTTTGGTATGGTTATCACTAAACCAACATTCACAGTTTAGGATTGACTCCTTTTTCTGCACACACACAGAATTTAGGAAATTCATTCCCAAATATAAATACAGTTGTCCCCCGCAAATCTTGGGTGCAAAATACATCAGCTTTTGTCTCCCACCCACACACAAATCTTTGGTTTGATACCATCACAGTCTGAATTTAATGTCTGGCAGCTCTCAGTATAGTTCAGAATATGGTTTTACCATGTCCACTTGTCTCTGTCTCTCTATCAGGAGCTTCTGTTCTTGGAGTGGCAAAGCCTCAGAGATCATGGGAGATTTTGAGATCTGGGCTTTGATTCAAGATTCATTTAGTTGTGCATTCAAAAGCACGACAGATTGCTGGTTCTCCAAGCATTATAGCTCCTTAACACAAGCAAAATCCTTCCTGAAGTGATCATCTTACACCAACATGAATTTCAATGCTTGTCCAAGCTGGTTTATGGTGGGTACTGCATGTCTAATGCTGGTGTACTAGAATAGCAATAGCGAAGATCTTTCTGTTGAAGCTGGTCGACTAAGGTATCCTTGTTGTTTACTCCAGCACAATAAGGTTTTATGGTGTCATTTTTTCTTTTGCTGATGGCCAGTAGTGAACCTTGCAGCAGTCTTTGCATAGGCACAGAAAACAGCACGCTGCCTTTGAGGTTAGTTTTTTAACAGGTCATCTCATTACACGGTATACTTCCTTCCCTTTATAGAGATCTGTGTCTCTCCCTGTTAATGAAGAATGGCTCTTAGAATGGAATGTTAATGGACTTGTGAACAATTAGAAAGAGAAGCGGAGGGTGTGATTTGGAAAGAAAGGTTTATGGTCATTAACTACTTTTAAATGGGACAGAGAAGTTGAAAGAGTGCTTTAAGCAATTTAAGCCATTTTGCAAACTGCTACACTTAGCCACTTATTTACCACAAGACTTTTTTCTGTCTGCTGTCTTTGATGTCAAACCTTAGTATAGTTTTTAGTTAAGGGGTTGGGATGCTGTATGTTTCTGTAATCAGCATTTCCTGTGCCTACAGAGGGATAAGTCACATGGCAATAATGACTCAGATGACTGGCTCCGGAAAACAAATTAAATATCACATACTTATAGAGGTTCTGCATCAGCCAAAGATCTGCCATTGAGATAAATGGGGATGTTGAAAGATAGCTTTCTCCGGGTACAGACCTAGACTTTAGGTAGACCTGCTTGGTTCGCAGACACAGGTGTGATGTCTCGGTATACCTATTTCAGTGATCTGTCTGGTAGAAGGTACATTTTATATGTGGTATTTTAAAAAATGCTTACAGCACCAAGGATGGCAAGATGGCCCTTTTTAACGAGGTAGCCTATCTTAAGTCACACGCTTTCACAGCTGTGGCTCAGCATCGGGCCTTAAATAGGAAATCTATTACTGGTTAATGTCCTCACAAATTTGCAGAGGAAAAACTCTTCCGTCAAGTAATAATTTTGCACATTTGGTAGTACGTTCTTTGACTATAAACATGCAGGAAATAAGCACCAAAAAAATTGATAAATCTGAACATGCATGAATCTGTGAACGAGTGTATGTATGTGAGTTTGCAGGTGAGTCTGCAAAGGAAGTGAGAACCAGAAGGCATGAGTATTCCATCTAGAGTGAAATAAGGTGATAGTACTTCGACACACACACACACACGCACGCACACACATACACACTGCAGACACACGGTACAGGTAGAGGTGTGAACTAAGGCATGTTTTGTTTTTAAGTTTGCCATACAGGAACAGCTCCCCAAACAGAGGTAAGACTGTCTGTTCTCTTCAACCTGTCTATCTATCTGCTTGTCTTCCATGCTGCAGCTATCTGTTTTTCCTTCTCTCTCTTTCTGCATGTCTGTCAGGGTTCCTCCATGTTTTCTCTGCATCTGTCTAATAGAGTCACATCAGATTCTCCACCCAATGAGAGAATTTAAATATCAAAGAATCATCCAGGGTAAAGTGACATCCTAAATCTCCTCATCACTTTTTCTCTCTCTCAAACATACACATAATTCATTTTATGTAGTTTCATTGGTATTACTGCAAAAGAAGATTATTTTGTCTATGACAATAATCATGTAAATGTATGTTTCGACATATTCAGAAGAGATGAGATAACTATAAAGTCGGTTGTTGTAGCATTAAATAATGTCAGTCACAGCTTGGGGGATGTTCTTCTAATAATATTTTTAAGCTACTGTAGCTTCTCATGGGAAGTCTTAGTGGAATCAAGACAAGCAACATTGCATTATGCATTCTGCATTATGAATTCTGCCTGATAACGCTAGAGATACCATGGGAAACTGGGAATTGCAGTGAAATCTGTTTTCTTCATTTGAATTTTGCTTAGGATATCAAGTCTTTCATTTTTCAGTTTTTGAGACTGACTACAGCCTACAAATTATGCTTTTTTGCAGTTTTTTTAGTGTTTTCTTAAGATTTAACCTTGATTTGTTGGATTGTACTTTCAAATGAAAATCTTAAACTTTGGATTATTGGACTGATGTTGCAACGTTTTCACATTTTTTCAGGACTGTTACAGTATACCTACTGAACAGTGTATTTGTAGTCTGTGTTTTTTCTTCAATGGATAATAAATACATCTCCCTAATGCATTTCTCTACTGGCCTAGATTTTCAGAAAATGGACTACATTTATGGTACAAAGTTTTCCCTTTTTGGTTACAATATGCTTTTCTCCTTATCTCCTTTTAATGTCCTTTTATGTGAGAATTTTTAATGTTTCCTTAAAAAAATTTACAAATTAATTACCATTAACTAGCATCACCATTTCTCTCTTTATTTAGAGCCTGTTATTACTAACCTGTTAATATAATTTCTTACACTGAATTCAAGGCTGAAGGTTGGTCATTAATTGCATTACATCGCCTCCCTCAGTTTCATTGTCTTATAGGCATAATGGATACGACACTGTGTTTCCTTTTTGCTGTAACTCGTCGTGTTAGCAGCCAGGATTCTTGACCATCACTCCACCACACCAGCTTCTATGTCAGTGGTATGGATAAAAAGGAACAAGGTCTTCATTAACAGTTCTCCATTAACATGCTTATTTGGAATCTTAATTACAGGCTCTGGAAGCTACATCTCGTATCACCTTTTTCTCCTGGATTCATTAGGAGCAGAACTGAATAGCATCTGCTGAGCAGTCCTGTTGCACCTGAGAGCGAGGTGTTTATTCTACTGATTAATTAACAAAAGCCAGAATTCCCCATGAAACACTCTTCATTATAACTGCTAAAACTATTTCGTTTAGACATTTTGTTCTTATCATATTTTGCCTCATTTCACAGTTAATGGTACGGTAAATTCAGGGTGTCCTAATAAAGTTAATTCAGTATTATAGCAATATACCTATTCATCTGGATATTATTGCACTTCTGTTTTTCTTGGGTTAGTCCGGCCTTCCAATTCCCATACTAGTAAACCTCTCTCTGGTAGCTAAACTGCAACGCTTTGATTAGGTTGTTAAATAAGTGCTTTGCATATGCAAACAAAGATGACTGTAGTTAACCCCTCCAGCCAGTATGCTGTTTTATTTAATAAAGATAAATTTGTAATAAGAATTACAGACACAACAATTACTAAAATGATAAATATCTAGATGTTCATCCACCTAGAACAACAGACTGACCAATAGAAGGATGATGGATGAAAAATGTACATATTTAACAACAATACAAGCTTCACACTTATGCTTTTAAACCCTTGATGTGCATGGCATTGTTTACTTTTTATTGTAATCAGACAAGCTGAAATTGTTTTCTGTGGGAGTTGACATTATGTCACAAATGTTGTTGGTTCGAGCTTAACTGGTATTGAACCCAAAATATCCCTTTAATGCAGCCATACATGCTAACAGGTTCCAGCAGGCTCTTCTTTATCTCCTCATGTCAGAGCTTTAAAATAAAAAGTCACCACACTATTATAAACTCAGTTATCCTGATTCAGCTGAACTTTCAGCGTTGGGCTTTCCAAAGCGTGAAGATAGTTTCAGCTATTGTTTTGAGCTTTTTCTCTTCTTGTTTCTCTATGTTTTTTCCTCGCTAAAATGCCTGATATCCATATTATCACTGACTGTGTTGTCTCCGCTCCGCTCTCCTCTAATTAAATCTGTGACCGTGTCACTGCGTCTGTATCTCTTCCCACATTAACGTGGGGGAGAAGCCACAGTAGCATGATGAGTGAGAACAAGGTTTCAGGCTAAGGAAAAAATGCTGGTATTCTTCAAAGTAACCTGTTTGGACTGACGCATCATACTCATCATACATTTATTACAGTGTGATAGAACTAAAAATACATCGAATAATTTGATAAGTCATGTGAAATAATTCTAGAACTCATTAAAATATTAAAATAAGTGTAAGGCTTAACAGACATAATGTACATATAAATGTTGTGTAGCCACCATAAACAAGATGCACAATGTATACACAGAACAGTGAAGATTAGCATTTGGTCATTGGTTATTGCAATTACAGTTATTGTATTGTTTAAAAGTTAATTGCCATTGCTTTTAATGCTTCTTTTAAGTAATATGTATTATAAAGCACTTTTTCTGTCTCCTTTAGCCATAATAATTAGAATAATGGGTCAAATCAAAGTACACACATAAAACTCAACAGGTCATTCAACTGCTATTTTTTTGCTAGCTTTCTTAAACAAATGTATTAACAAATGCATTAAAACTAATTAAAGGAGGAGGCATATAGAGAAAGATTGCTATGATGCTCATGTTCTGTGACCCCACAAACACTTTTTATGGCAACCATCGGTAACGCTTTAGATTACAACCCGCAAAGAACCGCGTAAGTACACTGAACTTACGGTGTACGTTTTTGTAATTACAGTGTACCTATAAAGAACTTACGGGGTAAGTAAAGGGGAACAACGCGGTACGTTCGGGTAATAAGGGGGTAAGAAACCAGGTAATT
>JAZGTJ010000448.1:0-66065 GCA_036877575.1 Botia almorhae | reverse complement strand
TTAACAAATGCATTAAAACTAATTAAAGGAGGAGGCATATAGAGAAAGATTGCTATGATGCTCATGTTCTGTGACCCCACAAACACTTTTTATGGCAACCATCTCTTTTTATTTGCACACTTTTCTGAAGCTAGACTGAGGTCACTGGGCATTGTATTTAGTGAAGATCTGTCTCTGCTCTGTGGGTCTGACAGTAAGTAGAGGCTCTCTCAATTTATTGCCTATTTATAGGACCCAAGAGCTCCCTAACTGACTGTGACGTCTAGATTCATTATCCTTATCTTCTAAAAAAGCAGGTTTACAGTTTTTATAGCCTGATATATTGTTTGGCTAAAAAGTATCACTGCTGTGGGACAGGTCAATCAGGTGCTGCTGCAGGCTCATTCGGACTGCACCAGTTTGACTGATGGGAGTCTTTCTGGGCATCTCTGACACCTGGTCAGATCACTGGTTCCGGATAATGAGACTGAGTGGGCACACTTCAGTACTGTTACCTAAACAGCAGGTGCTCAAGTGAAACGGGTGTTCCTCTTAAGCATGCATTACCTTGACATGTGCGTGGGGGTAATGGGTTGTGTGCGTGTGTGTGTGTGTCACAAATCTTAAGTTAGAAACTCATTCAAACACCATGACAGTCTGAGACTGATTTTATAGGAAAAATTCAGCCATGTAGAAAAATCTGTCATGACTTACTCATGATGTTACAGAGGAGGTCTCTGCCCCGTGCTGGCCGTCAGCAGGAGCCCTCGCCATAATATTAATGCCTTCCCGGACTACATTTCCCATGACCTTGTACCTGGTTCTGATTACTTCCTGTTTGGCACCTGAACTCAATTAGCGGAACTATAAAACCCAGAACTACACCTTTACGCCTTTAACTCCTTTAAATGCGTTCTGGGTTTCCAACCTCCACTGTTTCCCTGGTCTGGGGAGCCTACAGACCTCCCCGCAGTCAAGGTTTGGGACAGGGCCCACACCCATCAACTCCATGCCGTCCGACGTCAGAATCTAAAGGCCAATCGACGTCATCGACCTGGTCACCGTTTTGCTCCAGGTCAGAGGGTCTGGCTCTCAACCCGGTATCTACACCTTCAGCTGCCTTGCGGAAAGCTCAGTCCTAGGTACTTGGGTCCCTTCAAAATTTTAGGAATTATTACTCCTGTTTAGGCTCACCTTGCTCTGCTTACTTATCGTATTTCTCCTACTGTTTATGTCTCGCTGCTCAAGCCCACTGGCTTCCCCGCTGGAGGTCCGGAGAGGGGCCCCCGGGAACAGCCCTTCCTATCTTGATCGATGGCGAGGAGGCATATAGAGTAGAGCAACTCCTCGAGTCCAGACGCCGGTGTGGCAGACTCCAGTACCTGGTGGACTGGGAGGGGTACGGACCAGAGGAGCATTCCTGGGTTAATGTGGGAGATATCCTGAATCCCACGCTTATCGAAGAGTTTCACAGAGCTCACCAGGAGAGGCCGGCCCCTCAACCCTATAAGAAGACCCCAGCGTCGTTCGCGCTTATAGGGTTCAGGGGCCGGCATTTCTACATTTCTGTTCAATAAAGGACATTTTTATCTCGAAATAACGACTTATTATCTCGAAATAACGACTTATTATCTCGAAATAATGACTTACTATGTCGAAATAACGACTTATTATGTCGAAATAACAAAATAAGTTTTAGTTTGTTTTTCTTGGTTTTAGTTTTTTTTTTCGAAATATAGTTCATATTTCAGCTGTTCCACTCACACACTCATTCACTCACACACTCATTCATGCACTCACTCATGCACTTTCGCACTCACACACACATTCACTTACGTTACTAAAGCCATTGTAACAAAATAGGACAGATCACCCAGTCACCTTCTCTTTTTCTCTCTCAAGGGACATTACAGGTTCTGATACACATATCTGCAGTGAAACATGCACACAGACGAACTACCACCTCTGTCTTGTCTCTCTCTCTCAGTCTTCTTGAATAAAGAGATGCTTATGCATTCATATCCCTAGCGGTCCAGAACTGGAACAGCCGCTCTTTCAAAAGCTTTTCCCTTCCATGAAATTACAGCACACAGCATGACATTGATGGGTCTTGCTCTGCATTACTCTTAAACTTTAATAATACTTTAATCTTTTAAATGACCCTGTGTGATAGCAGGTGACTGCAGTTGACCGATGGCCCGCGGTACCCGCTTGACAGCGTGACACTCCGGAGTTCATGGAATGGGGTGAGCGTGTCAGGTGCGTGTGAGTGACATGTGAGGGCAAGCCAAATCTCTCACAGCAGAAGTGAGATCTCTGTTTTGGCTGTCAACACCAAGACCACTAGGAAATTAGAACTATAAAAAGTAGGACTGTTTAAATACAATAATTATGTAACAAAAAATTTAAAATATTAGCATTTATGTTTCATGCCTTCTGACCCATACACACTGTACATTTTGTAATAAGGGATTTTCCTTCAACTGGAGCAGATAAACTTTCACAGTTCAAGTTCATAGTCAGTTCAGACCGAAGTGCCATTTTAGGCAGCGTGCCTCACCAAACCGCTCTTACCCAGAGCAGACGGCACAGAAAGACTCATTCACAAATGGCATCTTTCAACACTCACAAACAGCTAAGTGGAGTACAACAGAATGAATCCAGGGTCTCTTGGTGTTAATTGTTTATAACTTGACGTTGTTTCAAACAGGCACTAAAAAGACATTAAAGCAGTAAGACACAACACAACTGACAAAGACGTCTGTCTGGATGTGTGTCTACACCAAAGTGGAGCACAGTATGGAAATGACTGAGCGAGTGCCCCTCAAGTCTACTTTAAACAGACTGACAAACGTATTGTAAAGTAAATTACTGTGTACTGTGGGCCAGTGATATGTTGATATTAAATGCATGTTAAATATAAAAGTAACAATATATTGATTTCTAAAATGATTTTTGTAATATCTGTTACATGTGTTTCTTTAATAGTAATTTATGTGCCTGCCACATAATGTCACTTCTTAAAATCATCATTTGGTTATTCAGATTTTAATGTAAACACCAATAGGTATGATTGGCAGCTCTAACTAAACCTCTAATAAAACATTCTAGCTATCCAATTGCTGCAAAACAAACTAGTGCTAGTTAATACTACTCACAATCCTCAGTTAGAGAGAAAAACTGACTGACCAATGTAATGCTTCTGCTAGGCAAAGCATCATCTTTAAATAATGAATTAAAGTATTAATCTTTTGGCAGGCTTTGTGCCCTTAGCAAAGTCTGTAAGATCTTTGTAGTTTTTGTAAAGGCAGATGCTTTAAGGACAACAGCTCAATAATGCGAGGAGTATTAAGTAAACAACAACAGTTATCATAATTTTCCCTAGGAGGAGCTGAATAGGGTATATGCATATGAGAGAGAGAGAGAGAGAGACCAAGGACTAAGGAAACTCATTTGCCTCTGGAGTACTCTCAAACAAACAAGCGTATGATGTTTTTAACAACAATACTTTATCAATAATACATATAGACTCTCCAGGGTGGATTCTTGAATAAGTCTAGAGAGCCTGAGATACTTTCTGTACGTTCATTGTGATACAAACACAGCCTCGCCGCTTTAAGAGAAACATTGTCAGTATGATGTTTCTGCTTCAAGCTTAGATATTCTTTAGAGAAAAGAAAAGTGAATGAAAAATTGTGGAAAAATGGGAGGAAGATGAGAGGGGAAAATGTTGTACTGTATATGGCCTTCATCTCCTGGGAGGTAAGAGGCATGTTAGAAAGAAAGGTATAGAGAAGTAAACTGGAGTGATTTCATAAGCGCAGAGGAAACAGTCAGGTCACTGCAGTACAGCTTCTTATGTGTGCAGACACAGAGCAAGAACTCTGATTACTCAAGGGCCTCATCAAAAAGAAAGAACGAGAAAAAGAACCAGAAAACCAGAAGATGGTGTAGGAGGTTTTTTAAAAAAAGTTTTGAAGGTTGATTTTGTACAACACAAGGTTAAGTATTAAACAGAAAGTAATCGTCTCTCAGCATGACGGTTTGGTAAAAGATTTTGTTGCTCTTTTTACCTTCCCTAAGAAAACAAGGAAAAATGTGTGTGAGTGTGTATGTTTGTGTGTGTGTGTGTGTGTGTGTGTGTGTTAATTAAGCCTTTGGCAAGTTCCTTAATGGACCAAACTTTATAGATGAGATAATTACTGTGAGTTTCATTACTTACACTGAGCCTCATATTCACGGTGAATGCATGCATAAAAGTTTAAGCATTACAATAAAAAGATATTCAAATGAAACTACTCACTGATAAATCACAGCATGGACTCAGTGAAGAATAACGACTAGCTAACAAAGTATAAAAGGTGTCACATCAATAAAAGTCACATTTTACTCAAATTAATACGTGTACACTTTTAAAACATGCCCATACTTTCAGAAGTTGCTTTTAAAGCTCATAAAGACTAAACTAAGATGGAAAAGGTGCTTGTTCTAAGCTTACACAATTTTTAAACAATGTTTTTTAACAATGCAAACATAAATGCATTAGCACATGACAACATGTGCATGTCAGTCAACAGGCCTACCAAGGTGAAGCAACAGTAAGATCAAGAATCGTATTTTCAAACACCAGAATAAGATACAATTAATCCTGTATGTGTATAACTAACAATAAGATTATCCTTCTGAAGGATTACAATGTTATGAAAGAGTGGCTAAAATTCTCCTTTAAGTCCCTGAACTTTTAATCTGACTTTACCAGTGTGTGACAGAGTGAATTGCTTTGTAAAGAAGCTGGTATTAAAAAAAATGGTTCATGCAAACTATTTTGGACTCAGAAGCAAACCTGCAGCCTGTGAGCACTCTTATTTAAGAGACCAAAATAGCCATTTAATTCCGAAAGGTCAGGGAGAAGGTGGAAAATGGTCATGTAAACTAAATTATGTCTGTGCAAATAACTTTAACGTTATAAGTGGTCTTCTGGGAAAAAAATAAAGTGATTTAAAAAACAATGATATGACCTATAAATGTTAAAGAGACAGACTTTGAGATCGGCAGTGTGTGCAAGTGTGAGAACCAGCTGCATTAAGGTCATGTTTTGATCCCATGAGTATTGCAATATTCACTTTACAGGGCGTGCAGAAATGAATGAGGCATGAAACAGGGAGATTGGACAGAATGTGACAGAATACGCTATATTAAGCATAAGTAACAGTTACACTGATGGAGCATCTGAAGCTTAAACCACCATCTATATTACATCTATCCATTTCTTGTCCTCTGACAGCCAGTTGATACCATTAGCTATTTTCTCACTTTATATACTGTAAATCCTGTCCTACAGCGGGACTCAAAGGGAAATTGCATTGCTCAGAGGTTTCACCTTCACAGCTAATGAGACAATGTTCTCAGTTACAGTTTATGTATTATGGTTGTCTCATTAGGAGATTTAAAAATAGACACAAAGTAGACAATTGTTGACATACAGTAAACGTATAAAGCTATCAAATTAATTTAGTCTTGGGATACATGATGAGAATGTTTCTGTTTATACTGAAATGTCTGACTTTTGACTTCAGATTTTGGAATTTTGGTAAATCAAGAGAAAAATCGGACAAAACCTGAGACATCTGAGAATTCTTCAGTTAAAATCCCTATTTACAGTCATATCCATTTCACATTTTCCAGGATATTATAAACATGCACAGTAAAAAAACATGCTAAGTGAACAGACCAACACAAGCAAACAGTTTCCTCAGTGTGACTGGCTTATTTGCATCCTTTATGCCAATACCAATAACGACTCTCTTTATTTGACCATACCTGTTAATGGTTGTGTAACTTTATCAAGGACAAACCATATTACACCACACAGCTGGAATAGCCCATTACTTTGCTATTTAATTTCCGTTTAATTGTATAAGTAGAATGCTTTAGTATGTGTTTTAAGCTGATGTCCTTAGGGATCGTCTACCTGAACGAACACAGCACGTTGTTTAGTTGGAATTAAAAAGTCCTTTTGTCACCCAGCCAATACTCAACCAGGAGGTGCTTAATTATTGTGTGTGTATGTGTTTCTGTCTGTCTTTGCCCTTCCATGCATGGCTGCAGATATGTGTATAAAATTGTTGAAGGCTTCAGTCTAATCCATTTAACAGCTGTTTAATGGTATCTCACTCACCCCCATCTTCTTGCTGCCAACGTCTCTTCTCTTTTCACCTCTATTTCTGAGAGACACAGGTATAAAGGTTTAAAATGACTTCAATACCCCAATAAATTAATCTCTGCTTCAATTAAACCCTCTAAACTGTGGTGCAGTTCTCATGCTTTCATTAAGCACGGATCTCTCCTCCATTCAGTCTAATGAATTCTAACCTAATTTCTCACAACGGCATCCAATTACATTCACACTCAATGAATCAAGTGAAAACTGGATCAATTTACCCCCACAACAACAGTCTCAATGTCTTTACCACCACTCTTGTTTGAGTCAAACCCAGTTTGTTGTTATGGGATCAGATCCTTGATGAGTTTAAAGAGTTGCCACAAGAAATAATAAAAAGATAAAAAGAACAAATAATAAATAAATAGAGAGAAGGTAAAATGAAGCCTACGGCTCTATTGTGTTTCACTTTGATGATGCTGACAGATGCAATAAAAAAATCATATTAAGAGGGGAGATCAAAGCAGGCTCAAACTGGCTTTAAAAGGCTCAATACCAGAACACACATTTTGAACCTTCGAACCAAGATAGATAGAAAGGTCTGGAAAAACGCATGCCAAGTGGAAAGATGCAGAATAGAGTCCAATTTTCAACATGACTTGATGAAGGAAAAAGAGAGGGATGGTAGGATGTCAGTTGGGAATGATAAAAAGTGCTGTGGTCTTGACAGAATCATACTGTTCTGAGGGCTTTATAATTTATCCATGTTCTCTCTGCAGGGTGTTCAGATTTACCTTCCCCCAGCTGCACTCTGCACTGGAGTTCTGTATACTGCTAACAACAAATAACACTGTACTACAGCTGGAGTCCTGTTATGAGCTTTCATTGTATTACCATGATGGCACACTATGTTTTCTTTGAAGTACATTACAGTACCATTAGAACAGAGATGAACAACAGGTTGTCTATTTCTGCTAGCCTGGCAGGTAACATTTGTACATGCCCTGCCAATATTTACACTGGTTCCATCACAAAAAATGCAATAATGGAACTGAAAGTTAGCCGTCTAAAATACAATTACATAAGTAAAAATTTCTAAGCTGGAAAACAAAATAAAAAAATTGTCTTTTGCTGAAAAACAGATACAGTTTTTAGCTATTTATTTCAGTAAAATTTTATCCCATACTTACTGAAACATTTCACTTTACCACTGAAATTCAAATTATAAAGTTGCAAGGCATAGAAACATGCAAGATGCTTTAATAAATGCAAGATGTGCCATTCATCATGTATCAGGTATTACCATCTGATGACATCACTGAACCACAGTACCACAGAACATGTTTGTAAAGACAAACACACAGACACAAGAAAAGAAAGGCTTAAGTAAGTGGAATGTCTTGATTTCAGCAGACTTAATCCAGACAGCTGTACCCTGGGGCTGCGTTGGGGGTGGGTACTGTCATAACCAACTTAAGCAGCCATATCCAGACAATTATGATCATAAGTGATATTGTAATCCCCATTCTTCACCCATTAGGGGAAAGTAGCATCCTATCAAGAAATGCACGAAGACAGACCTTTTAATTACACATTTGAGAAACAACCTGTTAAGTTAAATCAACAAATAACCATTTAAATAAATAACCCAGACAGACAGTGACCATCTGTTTCAACAGAGAGAGCGATAATGGAGCCACAACCATGCCGCAGGATTGCCTTAATGAAGTTTCCTGATGGTACATTTGGAGTCTTTATTAAGGGTGTATGTGTTTTACCCATGTGTAGGTCTAGAACTTTGAGTCATAGTATGTTTCTTCTTCTATATTTGCTTCTATAGCTACAGTCACTTTTTTGTGTCTCTGGGGTTGATTTTTAATTAGCAGATTCTCTTTGTTATTTAAAGGTCTTGGAAGTGTTGCTGTGCATTTAGGCATGGATTTTATTGTTTACACCCCAGACACCAGTTCAGCCTCTAACTGAAAATTCATGTAATACAAATTATTATTGTTCAAAATACGATGAGCAAAAAAAAAGTCTTAATTAAACAACATTATGTAAAAATAATGTACACAATGTTAGTGTCCTTGGTCACCAAGGACAAAACAGTGTCAGTAAAAGCTTGAGACGAAATATGAGACAGTGATGGGTGAAACAAGGTAATTATTACTGTAATTTTATTCCAAAAATGACAATTCCATCACAGAACTTTACCAAGCAGAATACAGAAATTGAGATGTGGTGGAAATGGGGTTTGCTGGTTCAGAAAAAATACAATGACCTCTGATGCATGTATATCCACTATACCTATACACTATTACGACCTGCTAGTAGCAACAATTAATTAACCAGTGGGGGTGTGAAAAAGGTCCTGAAAGTCCAAAAGTGCCAAGGGTCAAAGAAACACCCAGATAAACAATAACCTACAGAGTCATTTTTCATTTCCATTTTCTTTCCAGAATATTTTTTGCCAAGTGTTCCTAGTTCACACAGGCTCTGGGGACTTCTTTTCTTTGCATTCTCCCTTCTTATCTGACATGCAAACAGCAAGTGGGGCCCCAGGCACAGAGGCAGCCAACGGGGCCCCTGAAGAAATGTCCCATAGGCAGTACTGAGAAAGATGACGCAGTGTAAGAGCTACACACACAGTATTGACATGGTGAAAGTGTCAGAATCCAGATGCTGCCGCTGTGCTGTTGCATATGATTAAAACAAGTCATGTATTGAGAACTATGTTTCTGCTGCACATGGTTTTATTCAATCTGTGAAATAATCTGCATTTGTACACACACATACACAAGGGATATGAAGGTTAATTAGAGAAGAGGCTTGGATCAAATGACTTTGGTTCTTGTAATGCATGCTGATCGTTAGCAAGTTGTAATAATATGGGTGAACAAATATATCAGAGTAAATCTATGGTAATAACCCACAAAGCCACAGACAGCTTCTGTGTCTGATTCCATTATCTATCTCTGATGAATCAAATTTACAAAGCTCTGATGTTTGTCCTGGATAAACATTTAAACATGGCTAATGGGAGGGGAAGGGAGATTTGCCATTCTCAGGAGAGAGCACGCTCTGTGTGGCTTCCCTCAGGTACTGTAATTCACAGCCTGTTGAGGGAATGTTAACATATTAAACTAGGGAGATCTGTCATTATTAGCTATTGACCACAGCTACAGAGGTGATAATTAATTCAGTAAAAAAAACTTTACAAGGATCCTTATATGTGGATCTATGGCAGCATCTGAAACCTCAGGCAGTAGCTTTGATGCCTCGCTGCCTAGTCAATCGATGACTTAACAGGAAATATTTTTGTAAGAAGGTGTCATCTTGAAAGCCTAATGGTCTAAGAATTAAAGTGAGCTTCAGAGATAATCAGACAAATATTTACTGTATACTGTGTCCAGTATAAACTAAATAAGTTAAAATGTTGGGAAGTAAATAAAGGTACTCCTTTTAATCACTCATTCAGATTTCACTTTTGTTTCAGCCAACTGCCGAACTGCACGCACAGGTTTGTGGGATATCAAAGTCAGCAAGCAGATCAAATCATCTTAACACCGGATGTTAAGCAAAGTGGATTGTACCCATGAAGGGCACAGATTATTTTTCTGTTTGTTTCAGTTCATATATGAACAATGTGAGTGAGAAAGAGTTGGGTGTTTTCAGGTACCTTTAATATAATGTAGAAACAACGCTGGCTTTTTTCAGCTCATGGTTACAATTGAATTCCCTGCTGAAACATTAACTTGATTGGTAATGACACGTTTCCACATTCTCTATTTTCCTTTCGATTCCAACCTGTTGAATTGAAGCATTGCTGAGTGGCAGCAAAACGTCTGCCGACCCTGAGCAATCACCCAAGGCAGCACGACCTCTCTGAGCCAATCAACCTTAATCAGCAGGTACAGAGCTCCACTCCGCTCCCCAGACGCACTCCACAAACCCCCCGACAGCAAACCAAGGCCGGAGCATCCGTTGGTAATGACCAGTTTGTTACATAATGCAAGCATGGAATCACTCTCTCGCTATGCTAAGCATAGCATCATGAATATAAACAGGTTAGCTGTAAGAGATGGAAAAAGGCTAGAATTATTTATCTAGGCCAAGAAAAGAGACTTTTAGAGAAAAGGGCTTTACCGCTGCGCTACGTTCACCACTGTAGGTCGAATAAAGTCCTGCATGCTCAGGAGCAAAGAAAAAAAGGCATAATTTAGCATAGTAGGAAATGCTAACTTACTCAGCCATGCAGAGTGGCATCACACAGCAGGAGAATATTTGCACAGTGTTGGCACTAGTGCTGCATGCTAAAACTCTCTCGACGGTGCAGAGACCACACAGACATGTGAATTGGTGGGACAATTTGGTTCGAAAAGCAAGGGATTGTGGGAGCAGAATGTGTGTGCAAAGATCCAGAAGTGTTAACAAGCGCAATAATATTTCACTGTGGCCAGACGGGTGTGAAAAGGACAGTACATGCTCATACGCACATAAAAACAAGCATTTATTGCCAGCCCTAAATCCTTCTGTTACATATGTAATGGTCAAAGAACTTGTTCTATACGATATGTATTCCATTATGAAGGACCACAGGGACCGTAATATGCGCAGCATATTTCCCTCAGACTTTACGATTCGTAATAAAGCATCTGAACACAAACAATATTCTTAAATCACTTTGATAAAAGAGAGCAATCTAAATATGCAACAGAACATAAAATTCTAAGTGTCAGATGTTAAGTAGATGTAATTCATAACCGCTGATGTATATTCCAAGGCTGAGAGCTGGAGGTGTCGCCAGGAATTGTGAATTGGTCTGTCCCGTCGATATTTTATTTGCCTATTTAGCAATACATATTTTACGCAGTCTTATGGGTTTTGTGGCACGCGTGTGTGTTTGTGTGTGTGTTAACCTGCATTACAGCTTGTGTGAATAAGTAATAATGACAAATGACTATAGTCCCCTGACAGATGGTAATGGAGAATCATTTATTCATGGCGGCCATGCTGAGCGTTCTCCTACAACCTCAATAAAACCTCAATAAAGCCAGAGCCTGGCAACATCATTTATCACCTTCCTACCAGCGACATTTTCCTGGCATCATCTCCAAGGCCAGCCTGCAAGGGTTATTATGGGATTGTACCCCCAACCTTGTGTCCTCTTTGACGCTCTGCCCTCGTTCAGAGAGATGTCTGTGGTACCCCTCTCCACCATTTACTGCTCCTTATAGTCCACTTAGGTCATTTCAGTCCAGTAATGGGGCCAGTGGCCATTGAGCACTTTCCCTGACTCAGCATTTTGAGCTGACCATTGAGTTATCTGACAGGAAAATCAGTATTTGACCTGAGTGAGACAAAGTGAACAGAGACTGCGAGCTGCAGGTAAGTGTGTTTCCAAAGAAGTGAGTGTTACACCAACCTCAAATGGATTTGGGAAAACAGCTCAGATCAGGTTTAAAGAAATAGGCTATGAATACAGTTTAAGGTCAGATCAACTTGCTCTGCAGACTGGAACTGTGTTTGTACGTGTAAAGTGCTCTTAATCTGGGCTTGGACTGACAATGAAAGACACTTTCTAGAGTGGACATTAATCTTCTCTTAGAAAAGAGGTCCAAAAGTTTTAGTGAATGCTGAAGTGTGTTCAAGGGAATCTTAGGTTAAATACAACTTACATTCATCACAGGAAACAGTTAATTTAAAAATGATTATTCTGCCATAATTTTGCAGAATTTCTGCCTCATGTCATTTTAAACCTGTATGACATTTCTAATGAAACACGAAAAAGAATTTAATTTCGAAATGTACAGTGTTATCAATGCTGCTGAAAGGCAAACTTTTAAGGCTTCAGAGGACCTGGAAATGTCATATGAGCTAGTTGTGTGAATTTGTATGTTCTTTTTGATGCATGAAAAATCTCTAGTTTTTATTTAGCTGCATGAAAAAGTACATTACTTCTTTTTTTGTGTTCCACAGAGAGGAAAAAGTCATACAGGAACAACATGAGGGTAAGTAAACGATGACAGAACTTTCATTTTTAGTGAACCAATCCTTTAATCTCTATCAACAGCATCTGTGGCTTGTTGTTAATTACCACAGATAATACTTCTGATTCCGAACAAACTGAAAGCTCTGACAGAAGGTCTGATTTTTTTAAACATTCGGATGTTTTTTTTAAGTTTTGGATGTTTGTGCTGTAAAGTTGGCTAAACAGCTGCATTTTAAACATTTTACATCTGAGGTACTGTACACATCCCCCACAGGCTTCCATTATTGTAACATTTTACCTATTTACATTTTCCTTTCCTTAATAAACTGAAAATTTGTTTTCTGCAGTAATCAATAGTGCACCATAGACAATGTCAACAGAGCTCAAGCTGTATTTGACCCAGAATATTCCTTAAGTGGAAGTTTCAGTGCAGGCCTGAAGCCGCCAACTTTACTCCAGTGTGTGCAGTTCATTGGTAAACAGTAGCAGGTCTCTTAAGGTTTGCCTTTGTATGCAGGTCTACCAAAGCACTGGTAAAACATCGCGATTTCAAATCAGCACACACACAGCTTCAGCCCAGCGGAGTCCATTGACCCCTACACTCTAAACTGAGGATCCGTGAGAACGTGAGTGGGAGGAAAGTAGACATTTCCATTATGCCTCTTATGGTTCAATCCACTAAAGCTTAGCTTACAACAGCCCACCTGCAGTTATTCGGCCAACAACACACAAACACACAGCATGATCTGTTGTGCAAATACATAGTTCATAGATACTATGAACTTTGTAATTGCCCAACTGCTTCCTAATGTAGGGAAAACCGGAGCTTGTTGTCACAAAAGGAAGTTGTCACAGTCTCAGTAACCTCAATGTTGCAGTAATTATAATGTGGAGTCAAAGGTCCAAATACACAAATGTGTGTTTTCTCTAGCATATCTAGTTTATGTGGACTATATGCTATTGTAGAACAAAACGACAGTATCATGATGCTTTTGTTTGGGTAAACTAAAGAACACAACAAAACCCACACATACAATTTAGCAAGAGTGAAATTATAATGAAGGCAGATTGTAACTGTAGGAAAACACACATCTGGAGCAATGGGCAGCACTACAGTGCCTGGGGATCCCTAAGGTGCCTTGCTTAAGGGCACCTTAGTTGTTTTCTGCTGGCAGTGGTATTCAAACCTGTGACCTTTGGTTTACAAGTCTGACTCTCTAACCATTAGGCCACCCCTGCCCTGAAAGTTGTTCCAATACTCTAAGGTGTACACACAATACAATAAGTCTGGCCTGAGATTATTACGATAAATAAATCTAATGACGGAGCAGCAAAAAGGTGAGTGTTACAATGACCCTGTGAACATTACAGACAGAGGAAGAGACAATGAGAGAGAATTTAATCTCAAACGGATGTTGATTGCTAGTTGTTTTTTTTGTTTTACACAGCTCTATTCCGTGTGCGGCACATTTTGTGTGCTGTTTTCCTTATCTGACCCACGTGTAAATATTAAAATTAAAATCAACAATATTTTGATAGCATGTTTTGATTCCAGTTTATGCTTTGAGCTGTTTTATATTTCTTCTTAAATGTGAGCACTTTAAATGTAACAACTTTAAAGTTCTCTAGCAGAGGTTCGTTATCTCTAACTGTAACTGGGAACCACATAATATTTAATATAAAAATAAATAATCAAGCGCAAAAAGAGGTTATTTAGTATTGAAGAGGAACTTGGGGGAAGCTACATTCATGCAGGTAATAAACTGTCGAGCATTAATGCTGTGCCAGTGTTCCAGCATTAGCCAGCACGGGTTTTGAAGTGCACCTTAAGGAGCCTTAAAAATACAGCAACCGCTTGATGCCTCTGATCTGCTCCTCTCTTATATAATACAAAGACAACCACTCAAAAGGTTTAAAAAATTTTCAAAGTGGAGCAATCTTTTGGGGAAAATGCTGAATATTAAGTATTTTACAGAGGCAGGGTTTGCCCGCAGTTTCTGCTGGCTGCATTAGACTGTGCGTTAGTGACAGGACTCCAACTGGTACGATGAGCGTGACTGCGTTTGATGCTAAAGTGTTTGCGTACCTGGTTTCCGTGCATGTGCACAGACTCTGTTATTCCACCGCATCCCCCTCCGTATCTTTCTCTCCTCTCGTTCTCTCTGTCCAATCCTGTAAAACACTCTTAGACCGTAAAATGCGGTCTTTCTCCTGTGCAGTCTAGATTGAACAACAGAAACAGGTGTGGTCTGTCTGTGATCAGCCTTGTTAAACACACACCGCAGCTCATGTTGATCAGATTGCAGACGCTGACCGTGAACAGAATATCTGATTAAAGCACAGTCCACTCCACACCAGAACGCAAGAGATGTGCTGTAGGTTTGGGTTGAGGTTTAAGCACCTCAGTCTCCCAGCATACGGTAGAAAACGCAAGGATTTGTGCAGATGAAAAGAGTGCATGCAAAAAGGTCAACACAATTAAATGGATTAGCCTCAGAAAAGCTGCATCTGATTTAATCACGGCTTTCGTCTCCTCCCAAACACCTGGCAAGTTGCAGCAGGTGGTGGAGCTCGGGGTGGTAGCCAACAAATTATTAACTGATATTGGTTGCGACTGTATTATAAAGCTATAAAGCTTTTCATGGTGCTCTAGATATTACAGAGACAGTTTCTCACAAATTATAAAGTATCCCAACTCAAATGGCTAGGGAGATCATTAGTGGTGTTCGCTAAGGCAAGCGTCAATATTACGATTGCTCATATTTAATGGTAGGGATTTGAACAACCCCCTAACCCTAACTATTAAATGACAGCACATAACTTATTCCTCACTGGTTGTGCCACAGACATTAGTGATAAAAATGAGTAAAAATCCCTTCAACATAGAATTAAATTTGTAGATGGACCCAGGATTTCTACACATGGGTAACTTTCTTTGCACATTCATAGCTTAGGGGATTTGATGGAGTTCTCAGTTGTGTTTCGTAAAAAGTATCAACTTTGTCTTTGATGTTTTCTATGAAGGAGAAATAGATGTTGACCGAAGACTTTGTGACACATACAATTTGTGGGAATGTAAATCTCTTTTGAAACTCTAGTGGAGACATATGCAAGATTTCTGTGTCTTATTCTCGTGAGAAATATCTGAAACGATGGAAAAAAATCCATTTGATCTCATTGCTGTCAAGGAGAAACTACTGAGATATTTAAGAGATCCCATTTGTGATATTTTACTTATAGGTAGGAACAAAAAATCATATACCCTTTGGGGGTGAACTCTTTTAATACAGCCCAGCAACACACAGACTACTCTGGCAACCCCCAGCACACCCTAGCAACTGCTTAGCAAAGCACTTAAAACCACTCAAAACACTTTAGCAACAGCATAGCAAAGCCATGACAAGCACCACTTACACTTTCATTGTAAAAAGTAAAAATTTAGTTTATGTTATGACCACTGGAAATGTTGTGTCAGAAACCAGCTCTGCTGTTAGCCATCTGTTAAAGGCGAGGTTCAAAATCAAATCAAATGCTGCAGCCCACACAATGTGAAGGTATTGACACTCCTACCTCCTGATGCTTTATCTAGCTATCCAGACCTCTCATTCAGAAGGAACATCAATCTGCATCATGCTGACTGATAAACATTGATATCCCTCAAGGAGGACAGTGGGTAATCCCAGGAGCATGTCAGTGAGACGGGATCAATACATGCTGCTTAATAACCGTCCATCTTTCCTACTGCTAACCTTGATGACCACTTGGTCAACAAAGTGGTTGTGCTACAGTCCTATTTTCTTTCATCGTCACATCTGATGATTTATATCTTTTTCTTTTTAATATTTATTGTGTTTGGCAAAAGGTCTTTTAACCACAGTTTTAATTGAACTGCTTTGTAACCTTCAGTGATAGACAGCAAACTATTGTATTTTGTACACGGGGGCTCGTTTTAAATATACATACAAGCTCACCTTTTCAATATTGACACCATTTATCTCTCTACCTTAAAAGAATCTGAAACACAATCCAAGTACAAGTGTGAGCAACTGACTCACTTTACCCACAATTCTGCAGTGTGCAATCTATACAGTAGCCTCTACAAAGACAAGCTAGAAATGAGTTTTATTGAGTAAAATGGAACAGTGCGCCGAGAATGAAATAGAGAGATCAGGGGAGTGAATTGCCTTGTAATTGCAAACAAACCAACAGTTGGGTGGATGTGGCGCTCTGTGTGTGTGTGTGTGTGTGTGTGTGTGTGTGACAGAGAAAGAGAGAGAGAGAGAGAGAGAGAGAAGGGGGGTGACTGCTATCACAGTGACCTGGTTGTCATGTATACATGCTGTTGCTGTGGTGAGGTGCTATGGAGCATTGGGCTGATAAATGAAACAAGTAAAGCATTTAACTGCAAAACACACAAACCAACAAGTTTACCTAACAAAAAGGACATACAGTGCCGTAGACATCTATAGTTTTATATATAACATTTTATATAAATAGCCATGTTTTTATAGCACCACACATTAATGCTTTTGGGGAAATCAGCCTTATCAATTGATTAATAACTGTTGTCTCTACACAATAAATTGGGATATGTGTTCTAATGTTGAATGTCTATACACTTCACCTTTAACACTGACAAAATAATTGTCAATGTTAAAGTCATTATTAAGAGATACACATCTTCTCCAACAAAGCTTTCAAATCTCATTCGCATTCTTGCCTGGTCTAGTATGGTGCACCAAAACAGGTCATGTAATGCATTTCATAATGTAAGGCAAGTTTAGCAAAGAGGCTGTTATAGAAGGTGTTGCATGATTTTCGACCTGATTTTGCTAAGTGAAAGATGTTCCTGGGTCAGGATAGTTTGTTGACCCTGAAACGACATTTCTGCAGAAAAAACCTATCCCTGCTCCAAATCCTAACCCTAATTATACCCCATCCCTAAAATCAGGGAAAAATGATAGGTAAATAAAAATGCTGTAGAAGCATTTAACACTGATTTTAAGCCTAAATTGATCGGATCGGTTGATCGGAATGTTGTCTAAGGGTCTATAATGATGTTGACAGAAATCTCTCTCAAGCAACTGATGATAAATGATACAGAATATTATAAGAACCCATTTTGAAAGTTTTCTGTCTCTTTCTCTCTCTCTTATCTTTCTTTGCTTTATTCTGTGTTGCAATGTGTACTTTGTCATATGTTGCCCTATCTGTTGTAAACAGCAAAAGATAAACGAAAAAATTGATAGATTCTTTTCTTTAGAGTTCTTTGTTTGTGAATTGTATTTTGAAGCTCAAGCGTATGTTTAAAGCTTCAAGAGTCTTTTGTGAACTGGTTTTTAACAAGTGTATTGCGTAATTATACTAAATAAGTTATTGATAGCTTGCTTGCTTGCTTGTTTACAAAACTTACAAAACATTCAAGCTCACCAACATTATTGTGCTTTCTATTTAATTTCCAGACTAACTACACATTGTTTGTTCACAACAGACACCTGCACTGTTAATGACCGGTTTATCAGCCTCCAGCATATTTCATCCTCATTATGGGCCAATCAGCATGGTGCATTTTGTCAGTCTGCTAATTATAGGCCAATCAGCTCAGTGCGTGTTGGTGAACCGCTCATTAGGAACCAATCAACACAGTGTGTTCTGCTGAACTGCCCACAGATTCTGCCACTTGTTACCCTGGTTTGACCTTCTAGTCCTTTCATCAGCTCACAAATGAAAATAGAAAGAGAAAACTGTGTAATGCATATCCAATGTGACCTGACCTAATTATGACTGTTGCCACATGTAGCCCTCTGACTTTAGCTGTGATTGTAATGAGCATGGTAGCAGCTGACAGATTACTGTACCATATGTTACATGTATAAGAGTCACAGGAGTCATGTTAGTCATATTAAACTGTAGTGGTGCAACTATTGTGCATGAGTTTGGCCACAGGCATGATGTATAAGTACATGCATGTAGTTAAATACAAAGTGCTGGGAAGAGTTTCCCCTACATAAATCAAAACATTAACTAGTAGAATGGGAAACGCTGACTCTGGATCAGTGGCTGCAGGTAACTTCATTTCACATCATTTGCTGTTTGTATGTGCAGAACAAAATTCCCAAAATGATTCTACATTTGAACAATTTTCAAACAACATTTGTACAAGTCAAATTATTGGCATGTTCATTCTAGTACACAAGCATGTTTTTTTTCAATGATACCCATATCCACTTTTTTGAATCAATTTTGAACAAACCAAACTCAAAAATAATCTACACTGAAGTGACTCATATTTAACAATCAGTAGGAAAATCATTGTTAATGTAGTTTTACAAGAAACAAATGTGCGCCTGTCTGTGAAAACCCAGCTAGTCACTTCCTACATAATTCCTAGATAAAAAGAACATTCTGTGAAAATATAACCTTAATATATTTTACATTGATTAAGGCCATTTCAAAAATTAAAATTATAGTAAAATTAAATTAGTTTGTAATTGTATTTATATTAATTAATAAAATGTGTAATTGAAATAAAAATGTGATCTTCTACTCTAGAAGCTTCTAATCTCTTTAGCCTGGATGCCACAGACAGGGTCACAAACAGTATAAAGGCAGACGGCGTTGACATCTTAGACCTCATGCAGACAGTTGGTTCACCAGCTCTATGCAAAGAATCATAAATCAACAATTCTTGGTAGGGTTGATGCTGCAATTCATTGTAGCTCATTGTAGTTGATTTGTACCCACACACACACACACACATACATACAGTAAAGAACATTGTTTACACACAAGCCAAACCACAAGGGCTGAGGTACACACAGTCCCAGAGCTTTAATGTTTTTTATTCTTCATGAACAAAAGTCTCTTGAAGTCAGAAAGGGCTAAAAGACTTATGTAAATAGAACAAAAGATGTCTCGCTATTTCAGTTCAATCTATTTTTCCTTCCCAGCAAACAGCGTGAGATGTCGCATTGTTGATCTGTATTCTTGCGGTTGCGACACGTGCACAGACACAGATGAGTGACTGAACCCTGTTGATTTGTATTCACGTGACCGCGGCTCGGCCCCAATTTCCATCCAATTTGCGGCCAGTCTCCGTAGCGTTAACAAGGTGGAGGCGTGCCTTAGCACCCTGTCCACATGAAATAACACCATCTCTGGCCTTTCCCATTCTTCCTGTATGTATGCCACACGGAAGTCGTAAAAATGTCACGTTTCTTTATTGAGGTGCTGGTAATTGTCCTGGCAGTTTAATCGTGCCTTTACAAAAGATGGTAGAATGACGGGCCGTTAACATAATGAGCAGTGCTGTCACCTCCTTCTGCGCTTTAGTCCTCTCTGCCTGCTCCACATTTGTGCCCGTGTGTGTATGTGTGGAATTTTTCTTTATCTAAATCCTAAAATGGCTTCATGTCTTCTTTTTCTTCTCTGCCCTCTATGCCTCTTATCTCACAGATGATACGGGCCGAATTGATGCTGCGACTCACGGTGGAACATGCAGGATGAATGCTTGACTGACTTTTGCTGGGCTCACACTGATCTAACTGTACAGTTCACATACAGACACAGACACACACTGTCAGGTGTGCTGGTTATGACACGCTGTGCACTATGCCACACTGTTATGTTTACACTGCGGTATTTTTACACGGACATTAGCGGGCAGAACATTGTTGCATTTCTAAATGTGAGAAAAACTAAATGTGAATGTGATAATATAGAGCATGATGTGTTCCAAAGAAGTCCAGATGAAGTCATATGGTTATTATGGGGTGAATTTCTGTTGTATACCAAGAAACCAAGAGATGCCAAGAAACAATACAACTTGAGTAATGTTTGTGTGTGTGTATACCGACTACTTTTTAATGGCTTTAAACATGACGTATCCAATCATCATCTAATTTAAAGCAGTTGTTTAATTAGTTTCTTATTGTTTAATCCATACCATAATATAGAAATTATTCAATTACTCAAGATTTTGGTCACGTCATACAGCAGCACTATAATGCACACCTATCTTTCCTGCGCTTATCCTACTCCATCAAGTCAATCTTGGTCAATATGCACAGCTCTGGGATAGCTAATTAAAAAGTCTCCCTAAAAATGATGTCGAATAAAACAGTTAAGAGATGTATGCAGAGGATAATTAGCAATGTGAAGGTAGTTAACCTGGACAGGCCAATAAGGGATGGTGGGGGGGTTGGGGGGCATTAGCATTAAAGCTAGTGAGAGACAGTAGTCGTGCCAGAATACATTTATATCCCAGTGTGCTGCAATGCACAGAACTGCATAATGTAATATGCCACAATTCAGGATTACTAAATGTGTGGCTAACAAATTTATTCAATCCCTTAAGAGCTTAAAGGGCTAAATGAGCATTAGAAAGGGTGGAATTTATTAGCCTCACACACTTGAGTATTACACTATTGTTCGCTGTTAAAAAATTACATAGTAATCACATGCATTAACATCTTGACAAAGGGTCATATAAATTTGCTTACACATATAAACACATAAACACTGAAATTACAATAAACATAAAAATATTGATAAATGTAACGAATAATGAACTCATAACTCATAACTCATAATGAACTCATCAACGAATAATGAACTCCTTAATTCATTTACAATTTAATCACATTTTCATTTACTTTTGTAAACAGATACAATTTTTAGATTGTCTAGTTATGCTTATATAAAAAGATTGTGTTGTTATGAGAATGGTTTAACCACAAATTGTGTTTCATAAGTGAATATATGAACTGATTACACTGCAACCCAACAGTTGAAAAGCCTATTAAAGTTTTCCCTCGGACTGGCTCTGTGAGGCCTGTCAAAGCAGAGTGTGACACAGAAGGACACAAAGCAATCATCACTCACATGATGAGCTTGTATCTCCCCTGCAGGAGAGGATGATTCATACACTGACCCAAAATATTTGCAAAAAGGTGTCTTGCTGTATTTCTAAAAGCGGCAAAATTGAACACATGTTGACTTTCAAAAAGGGCTAAGAATAAAACGCTAAAGTATGTCATGTGTGAGTGTGACAGAAGAGAACAAAATGAGGTGTGTGTTTGGACCAGAGGAGCGTTTCATTGAGACACACAAGATCAAAACATTGTTTAACAAACTGCATGTTGTACATAAGTGTGTGTGTGTGTTTACATGTGTGTGTTTACATATGTAGTTTACGAGGACACAAATGTGTATAATGACATTTGTTAATTTGTTAATTAAAACACCAAACATTTTCTGTGAGGGTTAGGTTTAGGGGTAGGTTTAGGGGATAAAATATCCCGTAAACGTCTTTGGAGAGTCCTCATAAACAACATATGCCAATATGTTTGTGTGTGTGTGTGTGTGTGTGTGTGTGTGTGTGAGCAGTGAGATGCAAGGCAGAGATAGATCCTTACCCTCAGTGACGGCAGTCTAGATAAAGAAGGGAGGACACAGACAAATGGGAAATACAGAGAAAGAAAGAGTCTGTGCTTACTGTGACACTGGTGGGGTCGAGAGACTCTTCCCTTCACTGTAATATGTTTAGTGATGTAACAGACAAATAACCTTGAAAAACTTCATATTTACCAAATATTGTCGAAGACATATCAAATGAATGTGTTTCTGGAGGATATCACTCATAAATTTGTTGCAGCAAAACTCATTTATGGACAGCAAATATTTGAGCTACACACCTTCAGAAACCAACCACTGCTTCACCATACTCAAGTTCTCTGTGTGTATCTGTAACAGTATATTCTCAATGTTCATTCATGTTTTCATTCATTTATATTTGATTGTGCATTGTTATTGTTTTTATTACCATTCCTGGCACTTAACTTCATTTTTGGAATTTTCCTATCACTGCTTTTATCGTATGTACAGTAATGTTGCTTTGGCAATATTGCATACTGTATATTGCATACTGCTTTGAAATTGGACAACAAGATGGAGAGAGAGAGAAATAGACTATGTATATATGGTTTACCATTGGTACAGTCTCATAACTGTTGGTTAAGTGTTATTACACATCGCTGTGGTATGTGATGCTGCAGGGAAGCTGTGCCGTGAGGAATGGTCTCATTTTCAGGTATCTGCCAGATCTGCTCTTGATCGAATGGATTTTCTGGATGTTACTTTGCAGTTGTCTTTACTCCTGCTCTGCCTGTGGCTCTTGGCTTTTGCTTTCCAGGTTTATACCCATTACAAACCTGTTGTAGCGTCTTGCCTTCATTATGGATGATTACTATTCCATAATGATTACTGATGATTACTATTCATCTTGCCTCTCATACACATTTTGCATATCTCCGTGCATGTTAAAGTTGGTGTGCAAGTAAAAACATTATAAAATTAAGTTCAAACATGATAATTAATTAATATTCATTATTTAATACATCAATAACGACGATGATGACGTAACAGTTATTTCAAAGAACCATGACTTCATCAGTACTTAATACTTGATCAAGGCTATTAACCATCAAGTTTAGTTTTTATTTATTTATTTAATCTTAATATCCCTTGGAGACTGCTGGCCCATGCACTAGCGCTTTTCGTAGATACCTCGAGACACTTTTTAAAGGAATTTACAAATAAAAAGAGCGACAGAAGCCAGCGACAGGCTCTAGATAGATAGTATTCTCTGAAAAAGCTTTTGAAAGAATAGCTTTTGCCTCCACATTCTCAGGTTGTTTCTACTTCATGGCTTCTTTAAAGATATGTGCCTAACTGCAATGGGATGCATGCTCTGCGCTCTACCTGCGGACAACATGAGATGCCACACTAATGTGTTACAATGACGCGCGCAGCTTGATGACTGGCTGTCAGACTGCTGCTTTTAATAGCGGTAATGTGCTGTGAGCATAATACGAGAAAAACGCGCGTCAGGTAATTTTTACACAGAAACATAATCACGTTAGCAGGTCGTCCGATCCGTCTCATTTGCTCTGCCAAAATGATAATGACACGTAGGCTATGGTCGCACCGAGAACATACCGTAGAGCAAACAAGGAAAAATCATGATACTCAAACTGATTATATACTGAAACTTTTGGACAGAACAACTTACGACAAAATGACCATATTTTAAGAAACAAGTTTAAGTTCAAATGCAGAGATCATAGTGAAAACGACATCCACAATAGATGCGACTGAGATCACCCCCTCCGTTCCCCACAAATCAGCAAAATCAATCATAAGAAAACTCACCAAAAATTGCCAGCTGGAACAAGTAGAGCCCGATGATGTCCATCCTGCTCAGAGCCATCAGTCCGACAGCAACAATCCCGAGGCAGCTAAAGTCTTTAGCGAGTGCCCGCGTGTCCACTGGCACCAAAGTTGTCCAAAAACGTCGTGTTGCGTTCAGTGCTGTTTTCCACCCAAAATGCAAGGTGCAATCCAAAACATGTAATAGAAGCAGAGCACGTCGAGAATCATCTTTTATTCCCCAACAAATCTGGCGCAAGATGAGGGAAACAGTTGCGCACAATCGGTGCCAGGGAACTGCACCGTTTCTTTCACCACGAAAGATGACTTTAGAAAACCTGATTAACACTCAATCCACTAATTAAAAGCGTTGTTGGTGTGCGCTTGTCTTTCGGAATAAATTCAGCTGTTTTTCGTATGGTCCTGCGTCTCTGTCTAACTCAGTGCGCGCACAAAAACTGCACTGACACCAAACCACTGAACGAGTATAAGCAGCACTGCGCTCTGCCCTTCAACTCTTCTGACAGCAGAGAAGAGACTATTGCCGCGGATTTTTTTAACCGAATGCAATTATGCAGAAGCAGGAGTGCATCTCCATTAAATTTCATTGCCTACAGAAGAGTGGATCGCCCTGCAAGGAATAAAAATTCGATCCTAATGTTCGAGTTCTATCACGTTTTGTTTGTTACAGGATTTTCCTTTTCAATTAGAGAGGAACATAGATTAATAACTGAAAAAATGTCCGGCAAGATGGATTAGTGCACAGTACTGTATTCTACGAGGCCACCCACATAGGGAAAGAAAATCAGTCACGTTATTAAGAGAAAATGTAATTTATTTGTACCCTCAAGCTCTCAAAATAAACTCTTGTTCTGTTCATCTCTTCCATAAAAAGTAGGAGGAAAATTTCCAACACAGAATTGGGTTATTTAATTCATTTTTATTCCATGCCACTGAGACAATCATGTTTAATCTAAAACAGAGGGAAATATTCAGCTCTCACCTTTGGTGTAAATAAAAAATGAGTGACATTTCCATTAGGTTTGGCAAAGGCTGAAAACATGTGTGTGATGGCTTGAGATGTTTGTTCGATCTCACTGTATGTTTCTCCCTTTTATCACTTTTGTTCTCTGTGCCATGGCACATTTCAAGTGTGGATGTAATAATTATGACATAGTAGGTGACCTGCACTGGTATTTTGAGTGACAGGGAGGAGAGTGTGAACAAATGATTGTAAGCGATCAATAGATTGCAAGAGAGCGCAAAATGCGAGAGAAAAAAAGAGAGGGAAAGAATTTGGCCAGTGAAATCTTTGCCAGCAGGGGTTTGGCACAGTGTCCTCTCTCACATGCTGTATGACTGCAGAAACAGCCATACTTACACTCCATCTGTTGAGACAGAGAGATAAAGAGAAGAGGCAGATAAAGAGAAGGTCCTTCTGCACAGTGCTGACAGGTGATAACTTTACAGCATATCTGCTTTGTTTCATCCTTGTTCTGCCTTCAGAATGTCTGTAAATAAGAGATGAGATGTAAGTGCAATGTTTATGCAGTCAGGAGCATTATAAGGCCATTGCTAAAAACATTAAGTTGTATGTAACAGCTGGTTTTTCAGTTAAAGTCCTAAAGATGAGAAATGGTCTTTCTTCAGAACTTCTTTTAGGTTTTTAAAAGAGTAGCTTTCAATTTATGAATGCAACAAGATCTGTAGTTTACATACATTAACGAAATTTACACACATTTACATTTTGTTCCACAACATAATTTACAGCTAAAAAATTAACTTTGACTTGGCATTCTGGGTTGCCCAAGTTTTGTTGCCCAAGATATGCAGATTTTCTGTGCTTTTTTAATTCAGAGTCCAGAATGACAGGTTATATTATTACAAATCATTTTGATGCCTTGTTGTCGGTTATTAACGTGGCCATTTAATCTCAGCCTGGTTTGAGCACTAATTTCCTGTAATTAGTTCATCTATCAAAAGCATACACCTCTGCATTTTATTTGAGTTATATAGATACTTGTGCAAAATGCTAATGCACTGCCTTAACAGTGCCTTACATACTGCCTTCTTTTTACAATTATCAGGGATCATTGTGTACTTCAGTCACTCATATCTAATGTTGGGATCCTTCATAAGGATGTGCAAAACAGCAGATGTGTGTTACACAAGATTTGGTGAACTTTGTATCATTACACTTATCATTACTTCTTCTAGTGTTTAATATTAATGTTTTACGTTTCTGACATCAGAATTTTAAAGACTGAATGAGCCAATTTTGCAGATTACATTCATTAAATGGTCTTATTATTACCTGGATGAGGGAAGGGGGGCAGTGAACTCTATTATCTTATAAGATAAAGGAAAATTAGATTCCATATGATATGACCCCTTTAACACATAATAAAAAAATTGAAGCTGGGTAAAGGAGAGACATAGGAAGAATTGTCACAGGAGTGAGATTATGTGTTATACTCATGTATTGTGATAAACAGTATTACTACTTTACTACTAGTATTAGCTGTGGTTTTTGTTACACTTTTTAACATTCATTCTCTGACCCTTTAAATGAAACACATTGATACATATAAGGATGTGTTTAATAATAGCCCCATAGCCTAAAGATTGTACTGTCATTCTACTTTTCATCTGTTAATAAATCAATAGGGAATTTGATTTGTACAGAAAGCGAGATGCAAATGGATTTATAATTATTCAGGAGGCAAACATTGACTAAACACTGCACGACCCTTCCTGTCCTCACCAATCAACAAACCCAGCTGACATGACACCATCCTAATTTATTGACTCAACAGACAATTAAATTATAATTAGTGGGCTCATTTTCAATTAATTTATAATGTCATTCTATTTGGGTAATTGCTGTCATAGTTGTAATTGTGTGGGATCACAGATCTGACCTCTCTGTCTGTGAGTATCAGGAGTGTCAGCTAAAACTGAGAAAGGTATCAACCTGTTTTTACTTCTTACGCTAACTCTATCACAGGAGGCTAAAATCTGTGTGTGTGTGTGTCTACTTACAGATACAATGTCAGCATGACGCATCTGACAAGAGGCTAATTTTAATGTGTGTAGGAATGTGTGTGAATTTGACTTTGCCTGGAAAATGTGAGAAGAGCGGGTCATAATTTCACATACAACCCTTGATTTACTCATGCATACCTACATACATCCTCCTCATCCTCCATACAGGCATAACAGCCCTATTTTTTTTCTAGAAATTAATCCTGATTTGGGTTTAGACAATTGAAATAGTGTCTCCTCGCCCACCTATGCTCATGCTTCACATCATCTGACAGGTGACTCCAGGGGCCACAGGAAGCTGTTGTGTGCAAATGCAATACGACTCATTTATCTCTCTTTACTGAGTAATGACCATTAGTGTCATCTCTTTGCAGTGTTCTGATTGATCAGAACCCTGACTCTTAATGAGAGTCCAACATTAAGCCTTATAGCTCTAAATGAATAAAGGAGTTTACTGGAGACCATTGTCCAAACAAGCATACCAACAGAAACATAGGTGTAAAAGCCCTTTGTGGAAAAATGAAATAGGAAATAAATCATGATTTGGCAACTGTAAGACACATCCTTACTAAAACATAAATACATAAAGCAAAGATAGTAACAAAGATAGCAAGCTTAAACATAAGAAAAAGGTGAATATTCAGTAAAAAATAAATAACCAATATGTAACAAGTACATGTCTTTTTTTCACCCTCTCCTGCTAATTCTGCTATGTTCTAATGTAATAGACTGTGTTATATATATATTATATAATATATAAATTATATTTCACAAGATGGAGCAGTGGGTGTAAGTAGGGTGACTGTGGAATAAGGCGAGAAAGATTCACCCAGTAGTTGTTCCACTGGGGCCTCCTGGATTAAATTTCAGCAGAGGTCTCAGCTGAAGTAAGGGGAATAACCTGAAGTCTTGAAGAATGAGGGAGCCAGAAAGAGTGAGAGCGAAAAAACAGGGTGCGGGGGACCAAGCTGTGTACATTGACAAGAAAATAGAGCATTTTGTCCCTCTATTCGCCACCCCCTTCCACAGTTTAAATATCAGGAGGACAAACCTCATGCTGTTGAGGCAGAAAAATGCATGTTTTTTTCACACATCTGTTTCTAACCACCCCATGATTGGATAGCGTTGGTAGTTAATTAGTAGAGAGCATCAATCAAAGAGTAGTTTGTTTGTAGGAGTCTGTGAAATGTTATAACTCTATCCTTCAACAGAATGTTTCTTTGCTGTGCAACACAGCAAGACAGGGTTATGCGTGCATGTGTGTTGTGTGTCATAAAGACATCATTCAGATACTACTGATTATGTTTGCTTTCGGTATGGAAAATAAGCATGAAAGACTGTTTTTGACATTTGAAAAAGAAAATTATGATTTCCCGCCACAGTATATGCATAACCTGTTATTGCACAAAAAATAACATTTGTGGAATAGTCTTGTGGCAACACCACAGATTGTTCAATTTGCTTTACGCAGACAAAACCTCAATAGCAGCCGTAGACTTATGCCATGCGTCTGTTGCATCTGTTGGCCCTCGGCTCTACAGCGGTTAGATAAATGTGTTAGTGAAGTTCCTGCGGCAGTAATGCCAGCCTCCAGCGTCTGGCACAGGATATCAGATGTGACATGATGCATAGACAGCAAATGCAGGGGTGGGGGAAAAAAGAGATGGGAGAGTCTTCTATGGACCATGAAGGACATAAACAAAAGGGGTGTTAGGTTCAGGGGAGGCCTGGGCTAGTTTTTACTTCAGGGAATATTTCTGAGGTTTATTTTTAAATGTCAATTTCTGTCTTGTTTTGACTTCAAATACGATGATGGAAGAATTTTCATCAATGGGTGAACTGTTGCTTTAAGCTAAAGGTACATTTACATTGTGTTGGAATTACTAATGGCCAGTTGACAATTCTGACATTTAGAGAGGTTCATGTCCGAAATATTTCTTCAGCATCATGTTCTTGTGGAAAGCCTAACGTCCGGACAGAGCTCTGAGATTTTCTGTTAAGACTGTTACAGTCTTCCTATAAAAGTGCTTACTGAAAACAGAAGGTTTAACAGACTTATGGGAAATCTCTAAAAAGCCCCCTACTACACAAACATCCCGTCCACTCTCCAGACTTCAGTAAAAACTACTTCAGAGTTTGTTCATAGGGAGGGAATGATGAAACGTTGAGTCAGGAGAATGGCTGGGCTTGTCTGTGGGTAAAAGCATAGGTAAACTGCTTGAGGCCATAATCTCACCATGGTGTAAATGGTGCAACCAAGCGCAAGAAGATTATGGCTTCTTTTAGGAATCAGCATGTTTTCTTTTAGAACCTGTTGTGTAAAATTGTGATTATGAAGCGTTTTCTGCATTTGACAACAATTGACTGAGTCATCCCAGTTTGTATGGTAGGAAAAACTGAGGGCAATTGTAACATTTTTTACATTTCCCTCACAAACTCTACTACAAATCTAACTGCCCTATAAGATAAATGTACCAAAATATACATGTGCCAGAATTAACTGTTCCAACACTAAACTTTCACAAGAGAATCATTTCTAATGAGAAGGCCATAATATTGGATTTATTACAAGAGGTTTTGAGAATTCTTGAAATATTACACATAAGTGTAACAATACAAAAGTGTAACAATATCCTCTGTTAGATGTTAATTTAATTATCTTAAACATTTTTTTCTAAAATTAACACTTAACAATTAACACATCTGAGTCAGTGTTAGTACTCTAGCTTATTAGTGATTAATGGCATTTATTTTGTTACATTTGCCCTCTGTTACAATACCCCCGGTGTCCCCTACATTACAGGGGCCCCCAGGGCAAGATATCACATAGCAGCAGCCAGAGTTCTGAGGAACACAAACAATAAAATGTCATACAGACAGCAAGCTTTTTCCATAAAATTTATGTCTTTGCTATCTGTGGAGCGTAATGGAATGTTCTATATGGATTATAAATGATAGTGAAAGGAGGTGCAGAGAAGAGTAAGAGATTCTGTGTCCTTCATGGCTATGTGCTCTTACGTCTCGTACTAATCATAATCATACAGAAAACTGCGGCCTCTACCACCCACTCCACTCTACATAGCCTACCGGAGATGATATGACCGTTCTGCCTGCCTGCTCCAGTGTGTGTCTGTCTGTGGGAGAGAGAACAAGAGACGGTGTCTGAGTGTAAGAAATTCAACACATCAAGAGGTATTGTCACGCCGCAAGCCATTGAAGGGACACTGACAGAACAAAAATCTCGGTGAAAAGAGAGTCTGCGCACTCTTTTGACCTTGGACTGGAATTACACAACACACACTTACCGCTACAAACGCACGTGTCATACAGGAATAGTTCACTTTAAAATATTCTGTCATCATTATCTCACCCTCATGTTGCTTCAAACTTGTCCTTCCTCTCTTCCATTGAACAAAAAGTATTTTTTAATATAACCCGGTCACTTTATTCTATAACATTCACATTTATTCATCAAAACTGTTTACCACTTACACCAATGGCACATTAGTGCCATTACACTGGCACACAAATCATTAAATATTTTCTCGAGTACTTTCTCAAGACAATTCACATTGCGTCAGCAGTGAACTGTCACTTTAATTGCATAAGAGCAGCGCAGCAAAAACAGTCTCAGCGAAACTGCTGCTACTGCTGCCCCAGCTACGCTCTGCCACGCAACGTTCAGTGTGAATACTCTAACCTGTTAATACAGCTGCTGATAAAACATGCTCTACTTACGCATGCCATGTGAAAGAGGCCTTATGCTATGCTGTAAATGAGTAGAAGTCTTCTACAGTATGAGCCTTAACCACACACTCAACCTTTTGAAGAGAAAGTTTCTAATTGGAAGAAAGTTCAGTGGGAGTTAGTTTTCACTGGTAAGAAGGGTTAATACAAGGATGTACAACACGGTCCACAGATTCAGCATAGAATTTAATCAAACAGTTTTGTAGCATCTCTCTAATTGGTTTGGAAGTAATTAAAGTGACACTGCCTTCAGAGACTGACTGGCTGTGTAGTGTAATGGAAGATGAGAATGTGTGCCTTTGTGTGTCTGTGAGTTGGAGATTAGAACCCACTTCAGTTTAATTTATCTGTCTCATGTAAAGGACAGGCAGGTAATTTAAATATCTCTATCAGCAAAGAAATGAGAATCAGACGATGCAGTTGATTATGTACATGCATGCGCACACACACACACACACGCACAGAAAGTAACTTTTCCAGGACACTTCGCTATGATGTGTGTCACAGGAAGCTCACTCTAATTTCTGGGTGGCGAATGTTATAATGAAATATAGCTTGTACTGTATATCTAACAGCTGTCCTATATGGAATAGCCTGAGGAAAAATCCACCCAGTGTGCTACATTTTTTTTATATTGCCCATCATATTTGTTGATGTTTTTTGCCTGTTACAAGAGGGCCCAGGCTAAATGCAGAGAGTTTTAATTGACATCTGCTTGATGGGGCCCTTGGCATACCAGTGTGTTAGAACACTTAAAATGCCCTACACTAAACAGTGTGCTTATATACAAACTGTATACACCTCAAGATGTTCCCATGTTTTGTTATGAGAAATCACCTGTCAAATCCAAGTGTACATTTTCTCCTCTGATGGGCCAGTGCCTCAGGCTCTCACCATGGCTTGCCTGGTCTGACAGAATTATTCACCTGGCAGTATATTGCTCTTACAGAGAACCTTTTAAAACTAAAAAACTTTAACAAACCTAACAATAAAGTTTTTTAACAATTACTGCCTCATTCCTATCACCCAAATCAAACACAGATATGGTTAGGGGCAATATTCTTACTAACTTTAAACTGTGGCTCCAGGCAGTTCAGCACTGCACTCTATTGAAATACATTATTTTCGGCCTGCAGGTCCATGTTTTAGCTATCAGGCTTCTTATAGCGTAATAGCATGTATTGGCTGTTTGCTGATGGTTAGAATGCTAACGGTGCTCTTTAAACGGTTCACTGACTGTGTGGGCGCTTCATTTGACTAATGCCTCTTATTTCACTTTCAAAACAGGACGTGCAGTCTGTGAAACACTGCGCTGCTGCTCGGCTAGCGAGGTGTGAATGGAGTCACGGTGCATGTGCGTGCGTACACGCATGAAGATCGAAGATTTCAGAGCTTTGTCGTTTGGACTCGGGTGGCTAATCACAGTTTATGTGGTGGGCGACTCACATTGATAGTCACCATGGTGCATGTGGAAAACTGTGTGAGGTGCTGAGCGCAAGAGCCTGTTTGCAGATGTCATACGGATTTATGGACAATAAGACCATCATTCCATGATTGATGTATGTTGTACTGTTTTGTGTGTGTTTAAAATCAGAGCAAAGGCATGCATTACAATGCCACCACACTACGCTTCAAGAGCACCGTAGGGGACACCTGACCAAATTGCAAAAGCATCTACTTGATGATGATTTGAAACGCTTCAATAGTTATTGACTGGAGCGTGTCTTAAGATTCTTCTCAGTGTTAAGCATAATTACAGAGTAAATTAGATGGTCAAGCAGAGCACAGCCCCCTAGAGTTTATTGTTTATTAAAAGCACGAATGATCATTATTGGGGAAGTGTCTGCTGTGGATATCTGAAGAGCTGTTATCCTATTTGATGTTTTTAGACTTCACTCTCACCCTCATTACGCTTTCTAGAAAGTTCAGTAAGTCTCATAATGTGCCTCAGGGTGATGTTAACTCCTCCCCAGCGTCTGCTTGACTGTGTGGATGGTAAAGTTTGCAAATATCCTAGACCCCTTCTGACCCAGCTGCTAATGCATTAAACCTGCTGCTAATTGCAGAGGTTGTTAATGTATCGGACAGATGGATATGATATTAGCATTTTGTATTTACATTTAGCAATGTATGAACCTTTGTATGCTATTATAGCCTACAAATTTTGCCCCAGTCACCCCCCATCCCTCCAGCAATTTTTACCTGTACAGAGATTGCTGTGTTGTGAGCGAAAACAGACATTGTGTCGCCTGATTTAATGAACAATATCCCATGAATAATTTTACTAGGATTACACTTGAAATATCTCATTTCTGTCCCCAAATCCTCACTCGCATCTCTCGCATCTCTCGCCTGCTCTATTTTCCCAGGGTACTTACAAACTTTATTCTATGACATTTTCTTCTAATTCCTGTTAGCATCCTTTACTGTGGGGATGTTTCTAAGTATGAAGCCACCTTGGATTAGATACCTTATTTTTTACTTTTATTACTTTACTACTCTTTTTATTTTTATTACTTTATAATAATGTAAAACGTTTTGAATTATCCTTCAGTGATTTATGAATAATGAATTTTGGTTAGTGCAAGCTCTGGTGTGGAATGCATTTCTTCCTTTACAAGTGACTTTCCATTAGTTGATTTTCTACTATGTTTGCTCGTTCCAAATTGGCTGGCTGTGAGAAATCATCTGCTGCTTTGCAAAGCAGAATCTGTGATCCAGAGCTTACAGAGATGATGGAGGGCAAAAACTCATCTAACTCAAGTTGAACAATATACATTAATATTTATTATTTTCTGAGCTCATGCAGAGAGACATTAGTCCAGCAGTCGTGAGACTCATTCCCACCAATCACAACAACTGTTCCCATGTCACGACTTCATTCATTCCATTCTATCCGAGAGAGAAAACAAGTGCCATGATCGATTCCTTCCTAAGTCACATGTGCCGTAGGGCAGCTTGATTATACATAAATGGAGCCATTACATGTGATCACTAGCAGATTTAACCTTTGGGTCTTTTTCTCCTCTGTGCATATTTGCCTGGAGTGATGCCAGGCTTTATCATGACCTGAGCTGGCAGGGGAACCTGTAATTCACTGGAAAATTTGGCACCTAATGCATTATGGGCCTGGCATGAAGCTGATGATGGGCCATTTGCAGAATGTGTGGTGATATGGGCTTTAAAAAGAAAGGTCATCAGGTGTTGCGTTATGTGACTGGAGGAATTGGTGTAAAAACTGCACTATGGTAACGTCTGCCTGCCCTTTTTATCGGCTATTTAAGCTTGGGGCTGCACTACCTGCATCTACCAGCACGTATAACAGGAGCTCAGATTGATATTCGGGGTATGGTACTTCTTAATGCCAAAAATTGCATGTCTAAACAAAACATGCAAGCTATTAAAATTCAGATTTAGTCTTGGCCTAGATTTGGCTCATATACATTTATATAGTTTGGGGGAAAAGTCTGGTGTGCGTAGGGAGTTTAGATTTTATCTCATAAGTAACTATACGGCAGGAAGCACATCCTCTGTTCTACAAAGCTGTGATATCAGCACATAATGTCAAAGGCAGGCAATCTAGATAATAAATTCTTTTTAGTAATCAGCTATTTGTTTCAAGGCCTGACAGAGGTTCCAATGGTAAGAAGATTTTAATACAAATCAAAAGATAAAAAGCCACTTTTATTAAGAGGGCCACTTTACTCCAAAGTGAGAAAGAAATGGTTGTGCCAAGTGCCATGCTGGGTTGATTCAAGGGTATTGATATTTGTTAAGGTATTGTGCTTCTGATGTCTTATTTCGTGTTAAAGCTTCCTACCTGGGTGTACAAGTAATTCATTACAGCATGCAAAGGTCCTGTTCTTTGCTTGGTCAAGTAAATAATTCAGTTCAGGTGACAGTGCTCAATGTATTGTTGTCATCATCATGATGTGACCTTTTCTAGTCTGCTCAGAGTGTAAGCAGCATATGGAGTGTGTAATGGGTTTGGGAGTGTGTGTGTGTGTGTGTGTCTGTGTGTGTGTCTGTAAGGTGTTTGGATGTGTGTGGAATTGGAAGGCTGTGCTCCATATGAAATGTGTTTGCGTGAACTGGAAATTTAGGTCATGGGGATTTTAGGTGTCAAATTTAGGTGTTTAGGTGTCTGTATGGACTGTTTAGGGGGTTTAGGGTGAGAGGCATGGGGGATTTAGTGTAACAGGATGTTTAGAGTGCATGTGGAGTGTTGAGGGTATGTGGAGTTTGAAAGGTGTGCTATCTGTGTGCTAAGAATGTGGAGTGTGCTGTTTGGAGGATGGGTGTTTGTGGAGTGTTTAGGGTGGATTAAGTAGTTAGGTTGTGAGTAATATGGAGTGTGTATGGTGTTTGGAGCACTTGTACTGTAGGTAATTGTGAGGTGTTTAGGTTGTGTGGGGGGGTATGCGTAGGGTGTCTGAGTATTGTGTGGAACACGTGGGAATGTGTGAGCCTAGTGAATCTGCCTAGGCAGATTTCTTGGCAAATGCCCTTTCCCATGGGCAGCTCTTTTATTCAAACAAGCAGAGCAGCCAGAAAACCATTGACTCACATCACCACATGTACGTGTGTGTGTGCGGTGAAGGTCAGATGGCGACATGCTTCTGTGCGAGTGATGATGCTAATAGCATTGAGTGAGCTCGTCATAAGCAGCCACAACACTCACCAGCACCCGTCATTGTTCACACCACACAGAGTCTATTCTTCATCTCAGACTGTTCATCTAACACTCTCCCCCCACCTCAGCCTTGACCTCCTGACGTCTCGCTGACATCTCTGCCTCTATGATATGAGGTGGGTGAGTGACTAGTGCGGGAGCTCTGGACTGTGTAAGGACAAATGAATCAATGCCCTTTCCACCTCTGCACTGTCAGATGAGCTGATGTTTTATCCCTCCGCCACAAGACCAGCAAGCACTGCAGGATTACCCAGACCAAACAACACAGAACAGCCAGACCGCACAGCACCCCCTAACCTCTCTCTCTCTCTCTCATTTTCTTTACCTGTTTCAAAGATTTATGAGCCATGCATTTTTACTTTTATGGTGTTGATAACGTAGAGCTAGTGTCTTTTATCATTCTCTCTCTCTCTCTTATTCTCTTTCTTTTTTCTTTCACTCTCAATTCAATGTGTTTCATTGGGGAAAGTTGATATGTGCTGTTTTAAAACAAGTACAATTTGGCCACAAATTAATAGACAAAAAATAATACAATGGGAAGTGAAAATGATAGAAACATATACTGTATGTGTTATGAGTACTGTGCGTGTAATTTGGGCATATATGTGTTTGTGAGCTCATCACTGATTGGTCAACTCCTCTTTCTTTTTGTGTCAGGAATCTATGTACTGTGCTGCTATTCTTTTATCTCCTAATACATCTCAAACTGTGCATTTTTACCCAACTTTTTGAAGTCACAAATTGTTTCATATCTGGGTTTTTTTTTTAAATGTCCGCATAATTAGGACAGATGGCCAGGATATGTGTATATTCCTTTAACTCACCTTGGCTACAATGTAAGCATCTCTCTCTCTTTTCTATTTTTTTTTTGGTTAAGGTCATCGGGTTCTTGTGATAAATGGAGAGTGTTAGTATGGGTGGGAGTACAGTGGGGTCGTCTCATCCAGCTTTATGACACTAAGCACACTTTAGATTTAGTAACCGTCCGTCCAAGTAGCCCATGCAGCACTCACAAACACTTAATAGCTCGAGAGAGTTTATTGGTTTGATAAAGCACTACACCAGTTTAGAGGGAATTCACTGAGAATGAATTGCTTCACTGATGCCGTTGTTTATTTTCATGCGCTGTATGCATTGTTTTAGCACCTGATTCACAAAATCAATTATGCAGATGAGAGAACAACAAAGACATGCCACCAAAATGCACTTCCCTTAACCCAAAAAAGCATAGCTTAAATATCAAATGACAATTATAGTAAAATATTAATAGTCACATATCTGCTCTCCTCTGCACATTTCTCTTATCCTCCACACTGTCCTGCACTCTACATAAATCTTTTTCTTCCCTTATAATTTCCTCAGATATTCTCTAACACAAATGTGTTCTCTGCTAACGATCTCTACAGTCAATTGATCGACTCCAGCCTCTTTGGGGCATATTAATGTGTCTGCAGCAGCAGACCTATAGACGAAGACCTCATTGTCTCTTTCACTCATCACGTTGGAGCAAAGTCATATATTCCGTCCTTTCATGTCCTGCTGGAAATCAGACAGAGTGTTGTAGACTGTAACATGCTGGGGATTCAGAGATTAGCAGCAAATTCTGGATACAAGAGGTTCAGTCAGAGAGGTGAAGACAGCAGCGCTGGAGCTCAGAACAGAGGTGAGGTGATGATACTTCCAGAAAGATGAAAAGAGAGAGATGGTGCAAAAGAGAAGAGACAGAGCAGATGATAATGAAATAACTGGATGTTGAGGGTAAGAGAAAAATTTCCCATAGGATGATTTTAAGCCAAAAATTCTCTTTTATACACTTCTAAAAATAATGGTGCCATAGAAGAACCATTTTTGGTTCCCCAAAGAACCTTTCAGTCAAAGGTATTTAAAAGAACTATTACTTTCTCACCTTTTTACACTGTAGAACCTTTCACATTACAGAAATCTCTTTCCACTTTGGAAAACCTTTTTCCAGAATGTGAATAATGTAATTTCCACATATCATTATCATCACACGAAATACCAAAAATTCACTTCAAGGTTGATCAAGGCCACGACCAGATCTTTATTTTAGAATATGTGATAAATGTTTTAAGATAGATGAAACAGTTTTTTATCTTTAGAAATCTTTTTTTCACATTTTTTTTATTATAGAAGTGCCCTCAATTTATGAATCATCCTGGTACTTAATAATACAGATTAAGGGAGAGTGGAAAATTGAAGCAGATGTTATACCTGGGTGAGACAATTATGGTAAATTCCGGTGTAGCGGAATAAGTACAAAGGGTTGGATGGAGAGGTTGAAGTGAAAAGGGTGATGGTAGCAGAGAGCCCCAGTGTCCTGCTCTGCTTTTAGGAGAGCTCAGAGGAGTGTCAGATGGTTGAAAGATGGCAGCCACTAGTGGCCCAGAGGACAGCTTCCTCTCTCCTCACTTCACCTCCAGCAGCATCAATCAGCCCAAGGTTCCCATGCAGTTCTCTCACCATAGAAACGGCTCACGATTTATCTGTCTCACATAAAGACCCGGCTTCCAACAAGCCCACTTTCACCCTTCCACCCAAATTTATGAGCCCCACCTTCCCTCCCCACCCCTCCACTGTCCATATTGTCCATGTTAACATATTCCCTGAGGGCCAATAAGTGAACAAAATGCACAGGAAGGACATATAGACTTTATAGATTAATGCTGAGTGCACACTACAGCACTGAAGCTTCATACCCTGTGCACATTTAAAAATTCATAGTTCTGTCATGTTGGTGACACAAACGAATCATAGACTAGATGAATCAGTTACAATGTCACTTTACAATTCCCTGACCATATGAACAATCCCAAAATTTATTTTCAAAAACTGAGAATGTTGACAATATGTCAATAAACAACATGGGTGACCGATTTGTGGTTGTTTTTACACTGATTCACAGGAAACAGGAAAAACAGCAGAAAATATAGATGAGACTGTGTTGGGGAGGCATGTGGAGCAGTTTGATGCTTTGTTGGCTTGATGTTTTCTTTTGTCCTTTTGCAATTTTATTGGCGGCTGCTCAGTGCTGCTTCTGGTCAAAAAACTACAACCATGGAAACGGTAACTCAAGTTTATATTGAGATCCAACACAAAGCAAAAGTTTTGCTGGCCTACAGTCTGTTTAATAAAATCAACATTTTATTGATGTATTTTATTAAGAATAAACTACTTTTTCATCAATTGTGCAATTACACACAAGCATGCTGGATCTTGTCCTTCAATATTCTGAGGAGGAAGCAACAGATGTAGTTCTTTATGCAGTAAACAACGTACAGCTTAGAATTATTAGAACAAACGGCATCCTGACAGTAACTTTATCAAAAGAAGAGGCATGATGACATGCCAGTCTTCACTTCCCTTCATAACAGCGTGACACTGCAGACTGAACTCCACACAGCGCTGTAGTATTGATTGTACATCCTTAATAATGCACTGCAAGTCAACTAGATAATTGAAAAACTGAGGTTAGACATCCAATACCTAGGGATAACAATCCATAGACACAGTGTATGACAGCACAGTCAGTTGGCATGTGTTGATGGTTGGTGTGAAGCCGCAAAATAAACAACATAAAATCCTTCACACAGAGCATTCTTGGAAGGAAATTGATTGGACACATTGTAAGAAAACAAAGCTGTGGGGGAAAAACAGTTTCTGCCTCTTTCTGTCAAGCCGTCCTCACCTCTCTGTTGCCCCATCACACCCTCTGAGACGCACCCATTCACTCCCTCTCACTCTGTTTTCCCACAATCCCCTTTTTCCCACTTCCTGTCAAGTTTTCTTTCTCTCCATGAAACTATTTTGAATTTGAAGCGACACAGTTTTAATGTCTTGTGTACATGTTATAAAAAAGATTTTAACCCCAGTGAGGTTTTTTATTTAATAAGAGGCCTCCATAAGGGATATAATAATGATTTTATCCTCTTCACAAGTCTTACTCAGAGAATCCAAACCATTATAATAAACATTCCTGCTTCATAGTCTTTTTATAGCATCAGAATGTCACTCGCAAGTAACCTGACAGATAAAGCTCTTTCAGAGGTATTTTTAGGCTTGTATGTGATAGAGCACCAAAGCTCTCAGGCTTGTCCAGTCAACTGGATGAAGCAACAGCGTGGTGTAACTGAGACGCTGAGGCAGCGGGATCCATATGCAGTGGTTTATTGAATATCACAATAAGTAAACAGGCAAGGGTCAAAAACCAGCAGATAGGGCAATGGAGGCGAGACAAGAGCAAAACGTAAATACAGGCAATGGTTGGGGCAGGCAGCAAACAATCAACAACAATATCCAAATCAAAAACAAGGGGCAGGCAGCAAAAGTTAAAAAACGATAAACAGTCCAAGTGGTAACGGGAAAGCAGTCCGGAAAAACACTCTGGAATGTAGCACGTGGCAAACAAGACATCGCACTGACTTAACTGTAGTTCTGGGCTTTATAGGGCAGCTAATAGACCGCATGTGGCAAACAGGAAGCTCATCAGCCCTTGGTACGGGGGCGATGGGAATTGTAGTTCAGGATGGTGAGTTAGTATTCTGGTGAGGGTTCCAGCAGGGGGCGGAGCGGGAACTTCCTCTGTAACACGTGGCTTGATTACAACTGCCTACGTAAACATATACTTCCTGAGAGCAGAATGACATGACATTTTTATGTGTTCACTGTTGTTTTGAGGGTGTGTCCTGTAACTCAACTAGCATCGCTACAGTCATGGGTTCTATCACCTGTGAATGCCCATACTAATAAAGTTTACACTTTCTCACTTTTTTCACTACAGCTTGAATGCACAGTGAGTCACTTGGTAATAAAGTGTCTGCCAAACGTATAAATGTAAATGTGTGTAAAATGTACAACAGCGTAAATGTCATTCACTACAATTTTATTAAAGTTACAGTAAATGCCCAAAGTATAGTGGAAAAATAGTATAGCCTTATATGGGAAAGGACTAAAATGTATTTTTTTATTTAACTCGAGCATTATGACAGCTTACATTAATGACAAATGTTCCTGCCTTTAACTTACAGCAACTGGATGCTGCCCTGCTTGACTCTCATTTGTATGAAGTTGCCCGTTTCTCAACTTGCTGCTCTCCGCTGTCAATCTCACAATCCCCTGCACATGTTGGCGCTCATCTCCTGTAGAGAATGAATTGAAAACACCCGCTCAGCACCACGCCAGTGGGCGCATACAGAGTGAACATTGCTTTTACGGACTTCTTTAACATCAGTGAGCTGAAGAGCAAGGGTGAGAAACAAGCATCATCCCTCCATCGCACTCGTTTAGCCTGTATGCATGGGATCATTATTCTGCTGACTCCTGCCTTTCTTTTGCTCTCTCTTGATGTAAGGTTTGCTGATACCCGTGGCTGATCAAAGTCCAGGATAATAGGAAGATGTGAGAGGGCAGAAAAAACATACAGAGAGCAAGACAGTGATGGGAAGGGTTTTATCATGCCTGCAAAACATACTTGCAAAATAACTTGAGATGTTCATAAACATGAAAGATGGAGAGTTTTCCCCCTACACATGATTTCTGTGTGCGTTTTTTTTTGTTCATGATGTTTACCTAAATATTTTGTGAGCATTTTACTAATTTATTGCCATATTTCTTTAGTATTAAAAAATTAACAAAACGTTATTATTGTGCAAGTACATAAAAGTCAGTGGTTATAACACTGGTTTCTTTCCTAACCCTGAGTCACTGGTAAACCCAAAACGATAGCCTATTATTTTGACCTATGGGGCGGACCTAAAAGTAACTTGCAATTATATGTTTCAACCACAGATGGCGATAGAAAATCCAAGATTTAATAGGGCACCTTTCAAATAAAAAAATATGGAATGAACTTTCTTTAACATTTTTGTTGTACATAATTTGTTCACATAATACATTTTAAAACATGACATTTAGTTCTAAAATATATCATTTAAGAGATGACAGCTGTTCTCCAGGGTCATACAGAATGTCAGTGTAATCTACAGTTGATGTGAAGAAGGCCAAAAGAACAAGTCTCCTAGGCTCTGAGACAAAACACTGCACTAAAGCAGCTCTCCGTTATAATTTAACATCCATTTAGTGTACTGTAGTTATGAAAGTGATAATGGTGTAGAGCATTCTTTTTTGATTAGTGTTTTTTTTCTTTAAGCACTCCGCATGTCTCCACTCAAGATAAGCGGATAATTATGTGGATGTTTTAAGGAACAGAAACTCGTTTAATGCTGAATGCACCAAGTCAAAGACTTTTGTTGGTTCTGAGTCATCGTTAGATGTTTAAAGCATTAAAAGAACAGCGACTGTTTACTCAGTGGCAGATCAGAGCATAAGATCATCGTAAAAAATTAACTTCTATCAGTGAGGGTCAAGGAGGACAGGGTAGCTCATACCAGCCATTTCTATAACGCATGCTGAATTTGTTATAACTTTAAAGCCAACATGAAACAGAATTCACAAGGGCTTGGTAACATAAGCCACATTTGCTGTTTCATTATGTTGTTTCAGAGGATAAGTAGGTAATTACACTTTCAAACTAAAAAACATTTTTTTGAAATGAAGGAAACTGTTACTGGGCTTGAGTAACTGTGTGACTAACTGACTTCTTAGCACCTCTCACCAGTTTAAGCAGTGATAACACATGAGCAGATGGGATGTGTGAGTCCACTATGCCATATTTGCACCATGTGCCAAAAAAGAGGAGGTCAAAAACTGTTTATTTTATAATTCTCCATTTGACATCACAATTGTTTTTGCTGTCCATGACAACAAACTTAGGGAGCAAAGCATAATTGAAAACTCTGACATCCTTCTCAGTGGACACGCATGGCAGACACAACCTTTGTGGATTAATAATACAATCAAAACAAACAACCAATAAAATGGGCTAAATGAAATTTTGTTGGCAAAGTGACAAATGCATTTGTGTTTTTTTCTGTTTGTTCTTATCTTTCTTTGCTTCTTTTTGCTTTTTATCCCCTCTCTAACTGCATATGGAATGTCAGCATAAAAAATAAGCATTTTAATTCTCTTCTAATCATAAATTCTCTGGGTGTTGTGTGGGGTGAGTGGGGCTATTTTACAAACACACACAGCAGATTGTCTCAAGTCATTTTGTAAGGAAGCTGAAGCAGGTACCTCAGGATTAAATCCCTCTGAAGAGACCCTCATAAATATTCATGTCCCACATTCTTTCTCTCTAACGCTCTTTGACAGAGACGCTTATTAAATTCTCATATACTTTAAAACCACGGTGACATTCAGCCAGTGAAAGCTCCCAATAACCTTGTTAGCTTATGTAAATAACAAGCCAGTGAGCACATATTTAAAACAAACCCCTCCGAACACACACCACGTTCCTCTGGCACAGATTAGCTGCTCACTCACTATCCCATGACAAACAGATGAGAAAAATGGACAAAAATGACACATTCCTGTCTTCAGTGGGAAAAAAGAAATTAGATACACTATTAAAAAAAATACAAACAAGACATACCTTGGAGAAAAGTTACTAAGACAAATAACATGCAGCCACCCACACACACAGAAAACAGAGGCTGAATCTGAAGAGAGGGATTGATTCAGTTATGTTTTGTACTCTGAAAAACCTTCCATGAAACATTTGCACAGCAAACTTTGAAACACTATTGAAATGCAAAGCACAGTGTATGGAAGGGCAAAGTTACATAAAAAACAAACAATAAGCATCTCTGACAGAAGTAAACACAGTTTACAGCATTTGGTTTCATCGTGTGGCCTTTTTGTGGAGCTGGAAGAGGTGAATTGAAACTGTAACCACCCCATCCTACATTCCAGACCGTTTCAGGTTTAGTGACACATGCCTTTCTGTAAAAAGTATTAAAGGGACACTCAGTATTTTATTTCCTTATTTAAAGTTTACACATAAATAAATAAAGAGCGTTTGCGAGAAATATATTTAAAATCATATACAATCACAGAGGATGAAGAATGCGGTCATATCAGTAGCCTTATAAAAACTGTTTTATTCTGCATGGAGCTGGTAACCTCATGGAGGCCGCCATATTGCGATCTCATAATCAGCCAAACAATACTTTTTCTTAGTAACTCTCCGAATGTTAGACATTTTTGCTTGCCAAATAAATGAATCATGCCTGACTGCAAATAACACATTTCTACAACTGAAAACTTGTTTTGATTTATCCGCATTAATGTCACTATGTCCAAGACAACTGGCAACTGACAACAAATCAGTCAGCACAATATAAACATCAACAAAACAAATGAACCTGGAAAACGGAGTGGACGTTAAGAAGCATTTATGGGCTTTCACAATCCATGTCTCACAACACATACCTTGTGGGTGCTCACCATGGTTACCGGCCCCAAGCTAATCAAACAGGAGTTATGCTGGGAATTGCGATTGTCCTGGCAGGTTCTTTGCTGGCAGGTGTCCTCACAGCAGTCTGATGTTAATTAAACCAGAGTGGCTCCTCAGCCTGCCCTAGTTTACAGATGGGCTCTTTGTATCTTGGGACTTCAGGAGGCCCTTATCAGGACCTAAACACAAAAGCTAAGATCCTCAAACTGCCTGCATAGCATTACCAAACAACTAACAAGCCCTAGAATATCTTATAGTTGTCATAAATTATGTAAATGAACAAATGTAACTGAGATACGAAAAAAGGAAGAAAAGAAGGATTGTTGGAAAACATAGATGGATGGACAGTGAGATATTAGATAGTCATAGATAGTCATAGTCATGTAGACTATGGTATGTTGTTTTTGTCTTCTGCTCAATGTTCATGTTGCATGGAAAACAGCAGTTCTAAAACTTGAAAAAGAAAAAACTTTTAAAGACAATTATTAGGTTTCAAAAGATATTAAGGTGAATAAATGACAATTTTTCCTTTCCTGCGGAAAAGGCACCAGGATGACGTTATGGGGCACACAGATAAAAGTCAGTAGAGTGACATTACGTTCTGCTCAGATCTTTGAAGTTGTGTTTGTGGTGGTTGAGAGATTGTTAAAATATGTAGCCTTTTCTAGTACACTGTTTTCCTTACTCAACAGTATCAGTACAGCTGATTCCCTTTTGAATCTCTGATTCCCTTTTACAAATAATATGCTAATTTCCTCCTTTTGTCTAAATTGCTTACAAGTAGAATGCTTACTTTTAAATCCGCTCAATCTCCTCTGGAGAAGTAGAAGATCAGAATAGCCTCTAAACGTTTCAAAAAGGTCAAATACATCTAGGCTGTTAATTGAAGTGGAATCTTATAATCACGCGTGCCACGCTTATCGTACCTTTGTGCATTTGTCGCTTATCCATTTTTCATATCTTTTTTCCTTTCATCCTTCACCTCTCCTCTTTCATGTGCCTTATTAATCCTGTCCGAGGGGATAAACTTGTTGAACACTTAGAGCCCTAGATAAAAACCCTGCTAATATGCCACAAGCCATTTGTGAATGGTAATAACATGATAACAAACGTATAATTACACAGTAATGAAACGCAAGTGGCTGCCGGAGGCTGAAGTAGACCTGTCATGTGAATTTGACCTGTCAAAACACCAACAGTGGAGGCATTTTCAGACATCCGTACTGAATGTAAGGAAGTAAATATGTTTATGAACTAGGGAGGTCAAACAAAAATGAAATCGCTCACATTTTAAAAAACGCTGCTCTTATACATTAATAGTATGTTTATGAAGCTTGAAATGAGTCTGCTAAAAGGTTTATTTATGCAACAAGACAATGAGTGCAACTGAATTTTTAGTTATTTCCTCCTATCTCTTTAAGCCTTCAAAGTCTAACTTTTGATTTAGAGTGTTAATTTTATTGTATATAGGTCTCCTTTGGCTTTTAGTACATGTACAGCCATGTTGAAACCTAGGGATGTTATTGATGGTATGTATAATTATGGTATAATTATGAGGTATAGGTTGTGCATTGTGTTGGGTGAGGACTGAACTGAACTGGATTCGGTTTTTCTGATATATGATATCAGATGTGACAATGGTAGTTGATTGAGATCAGTGCACTACTGCAATACTCACAATATTTTGTTGGACTGTACAGTATTGTAGCACCCGATGAGCCCACACATTACCATCAAGCTTTCAAAATGCAAATGGCCTATTCTATTACAAGCTGTATGGCTCAGTGCTTGTCACTGTGTCTCTGGCTCTTGCTTTGTCTAGGCGGTTTGGCTGAAATCCAGTCCACCTCAACCAGATCTCAGATTTGTCCTATTTGGAGTTAGGAACTGTGAGTTTGTCACTGTCATTTGGATTCTGCACTATAATTTGGATTCTGCACTTGTTATCTGAGTGCATAGATCTGATTACCTCATGTGTTCTATGCCACTTTGTTTGAATGTGTAAAGCAGTCAAACAGAATGAAGTCAGTAATTAGTAACTTTTGTAGGATTAATTATACAATGGCCCCCAAAAGTATTTGAACACTTTAAAATGCATGACTTTTAATGACACTGACACATTAAAATTATATCAGTGTCATTGCATTAGATACAAAATGTCACACCAAGTGAAACCTCAAAAAAATTGTGCTAGAACTTATTTTAGAAATTTCACCTCTCTTAGTCATTTTTTCTGCAATTACTTCAAGCTAATTGGTCTCAAGGCCATTTTAAGAGGATGTATGAAGTCAGTTCCCCTCACACTCACACAGTGTCCTAGAGGTGTAACCACGGGTGTATTTCATTACACTAACTTTGGACATGTTCCCCAAAGTCTGAAAACCAGAAACTGTCTAGATGCTATTCTGCTAAACAATTTATCTATTGATTTACAAGTTATGATTTAAAATGTGTGCCACATGGTTTGGCATGTTTTCATGCATGAACATTGATTTTAACGTGTGACTTTAGTGTGTACATTTTATGTGGCAGTCGTGTGCAGTGTGTCCCATTTCTCTTACAAAATATCTTACTATTTCTCCATAGATGATACTCCATCACAGCTTTCCTTCTTTAAACTCTTTATCAAGCTTGTATGACAGGGTGTTTTATTGTTCCTGAACGTCAATGTTTGGCTTGATATTATGTGTGTTAGTCATGTTAGATGCTTTGAAGGGTGCGCACGTGTGCCTGAGCGTGTGCTACCGCGTGCGTGTCACGTCAAGGCTGCGGCTATTCACCAGCGCAGGTTTGACCGGCGAGAAAAAGATGAGCTAATCAATCACCTGTCACGCTGTGCAGCGGGGAACTGAGCAAGCAGCTCATGCCGGGAAAACAGATCAGGAACAGGCCCAAGAGCACCATCCTTTACATCAGACTAGAAGGGAAAACCCTAAAGACGTACCATTTAACCTTTTATCTGATACTGGAGAACTAGCTGAGAGAACTAAAGCACTGAATGGCTAAATCACTTGTGTCTGTAACAAATGAAGGTGCCAATGTGATCCTGCATTCCTTAAGCCTGAACATACATCATGTAAGTTGTTTATTTATTATTTGACACATTTAAAGTTTCTTTTAATTCTGCTTTCTGTTCTTACAGTGATATTTTAAGAATAACTATGAATTAACTATTAAACTAAGGTGTTCTGTTAAGAAACATTATATGTTACGTGTATGATAGTAACAGTCAAAGCAGTGTGTGCATGTTTCTGGGATGCATGTTTTCCTGCTGGCTCTCTCCTCCTTTTTCCCAGAATTTGTGTCACGAACAAACTTAAGGTTTCACTTAAGGTGAAAACGAAAAACTGAATGTACTTTTTAAAATCTTAGATAAAGTGGAGTCATCCAATCTCCTCAAAGAACAGCATTAACTACAGTTTGGATATGGCTTAATTAATTACATTCTAAGAACTACTTTTAAAGAAGCCACAGTTCTATGACGCAAACATTAGAAATTCTGTACTACCCTGCGTAGTGTTTAATAAGAATGAACAAAACATATTGCACTCTGTTTGGTGCACACGAATAAAATGTGGATGAGTGGTCATTTAAACTGGCAATCTCTAAAAAGGAAAAAGGTACCATAAAAGTATCCTAAAAGTAATAGCATAAGACATGCATAAGACATATGCACTATATTCTAACTTATCACGGCATGATTGGTCACATGACACAGTATTAGCCTTAAATGACATGAAATCTGCTGTGTCTAAAGGCAGCACTTGTGACTTAAAAGTAATAAAATTTGTATTCTTATAAAATTTGTTCTTTTTGTATGGTCTTTTTTAGAGCAGTACAAAGCATCCACTTTTATAACATGGAAAATAACAGCTTAGGTATTCTAAGAGAAAAAAATAATCCTGGGTTACAATGACAATAATGGGTTACAATGATAGTGAGTGAATGGTGATGAAATTTTTCACAAAATGTCCACATTCATTTTTGGGTGAACTGTTACTTTAAGATAAGCATATGTAAATTTGGTACATTAGGTACATTTGGTACTCTTGTTAAATTAGGTAATTTGCAAAATGGGGTAATGGCTATTTCATACCTAATAAATTTTTCAAAGGCCACTGCTGATAGTTGTTTAGTTTTGGAAAATGAATGGGATATTAGAAAATCCAATAATGCATAGTAAATTGAAGGTGTTGTTCATTTTGCATTGCTATATTGCAGGGAATAGAATGTGTGCATTAGAGGGAAGCTATGATGTCACCTGACTGTGCCTTTAAGAGAAACAAGGGTGTTTGTTTGACGTTTCTAAATACAAGTGAATTTTTTGCCTTGTAGCATTCAGGCTAAAAGTGGTAAAATCAGATTTTACAGTGGGTTTGATTGAATAGACAACTCATTTTGAGCTAAACAGATAGCTGGAGGAATTGTGCTTTACAAACAATATTTACAGGCCTTGGTTTTGCTTCAGCAGAGAAAGAGATTCAGAACTTGTGCATCTGCAGACATTTATATAGAGCGAATTTACAAACATATTGCTTTTTCTGTGCCAGGAGTGGAGTATTTAGCTCAGAGTTGAGCTCAGAGAGAAATACTGGCATGTTTATTGAACATTGCCAGGCATGACAGCACTTTAGAAACATCGAATTGTATGTCTTCATACTTAGAAAAGACAGAAAGAAATATTGAATGACAATTGGGCCAATTTACTAAACAATGTCTCAGAGACAAAACCTACTTCTACGCTAACTCACAGTCTGGTTTGAGTTATCATTAAATGCACAGAAAAAGTGCTGCTTCATAAGTATTTAAATTAAGTCATTGTTTTTTTTGTGCCCATGCCACTTTTCTGTATAGTACTATGTATTCACAAAACTTAGCAATATGCTCTGGTACAATTAAATTTGCCCGCTCTTATTGTCCACGAGAAACAAGCAGTACAGAGAGTTTTCTGTTTGTGTACAGTTGCAAACAGTTTTTAAAAGTGGTCATAGATCCATGCACTCTGTGTAATACAGCACACTTTTAAAAAGATAATTCAGGTGTCTGGATGCTGTACAGTCCCAGCAAAACATGCCAGATTGCGGTAGTCTGCTGTATTCTCCAGAAGTGATTTGGATGGTAATGCAGATGGTGCATGCAAATAAATGGCGCTATCGAGCACAATTCATTCTTAGAAAATTACTAGCAATGTGTATGTGTGTCTATGATAGTATTTCAGTACTTATTGTTTTCCGAACCCCTTATGCTCTCAGATAAACTTTCCACTGCACAGGAAACAGACAGCAAGAGACATTTCCTTTTAGCTAAAAAACTAGCCTAACAAATACTTGGTTTTTGGCCTATTTTAAAAGCCAGTTACTTGAACTGACAGTAGAATATTTCTTTAAATTTAATTTGGCGCACAGGCTCTGTTATCAGTCTAAGCAGTTTGCTCAAGACGCGAGATCTTACGAAGCATTTAGCGCTTAAAAGCAAATCTAACACTATCGTCATGTATCATAAAATTTCAGACAAAAATATCTCTAGAAAGCAAATATTTTTCATGATACTAATTTCGACTTGAAAGAAAAACGGGCGGGGGAGGTTTAAATGAAAGAGAGAGAGACTGAGTAAGAGAAGTATTAAATGAGCAGGGCTATGAGAGCTAAAGCGTGTGAGAGAAAACAGATGGATGTGCTCTGTCCTTGCGTTTGAAGTTGTGCCTTGTTCACTCTCTGTGTAAAACTCCCTGATAAGAGGACACGACATGTTATATTTAGAGCCTTAGATGCATCGTTGGCAAATGGATTTTTGGACCGTTTTCTGTTATATTAGCCTTACATAGCTTATATACATAGTTTATTCAACCTGAATGGACCAAATCAGTCAGATTAAATAATATTATACAACAATTTCACAAAACCAATGTAAATGTTTCAACATGATACAGATTATTTGCTTACCTGACAAGTCATTTTTACAACTTATGAAATATCTTATAACAGTCTAAAAAACAATAATGCAAAACATCACTAGCTTAGCGTAAAAACAATAGAAGTCAATCAATAAGTGGTCACCATGACAGAAAAACAAACATGTCTGGTGTCTTGTGTTGAGGGGGGAGGGGTCTGATAACCCTGATTATAACAGTAATTTCACTTCAATCAGCTCTCTTTCCGTCAGCCACACAAAAACACACATCTGCTGTTACTATTTGATTACAGAGAAAAGAGGAAGACATAGCAGAAGCTGAAAGACAGAATGAGGAAGGAGAGAAACAGAAAGAAAGAGGTGGGAGGGTGAGAGAAAATAAAGGGGTAAAGGGAAAATTAGAAGAGCGATGGTGCGAGATTCTAGATATCAGTGATATCTGTGATATCAGTTAGTATACAATAACACAAGATTAAACATGATAAGACTTAATTGATGTGATGTGTCGTCATGTGTAGACGAGCTCTGCTGGCAATGTGAACATCTTTTCTGGGTGTGAAGAAATGAGCTTTTCTCCACAGAACTCTATGAGATGTGCGCAGCTGTCTCTGTCTGTTCGTGACACTCGTTAAACCCTTCAATAAGAGACCCGGAGCTTTACAAAGAGAATCTTTTCCACAGAGAGGAGAAGTACTTTTACTTATTCTATTAGAGCCAGACAGACATGGAGAGCAAGAGAGCAAAAGAATATGGAGAGAGAGAGAGATTTTGTTTTTTCCTCAGCAGAGCTTTTGAAGTGATGGATTATGCTGTCAATAAAGATATTTATGAGGGTGTGTGACAGTGAAACCAATTGTTTATTTGCAACATTTCACTTCTGACACTCTATCTTTTTAACTGCCAGAAAAATCTCTTACTTAAACCTGCTCAGCATTGTCTTTTTATCAGACATGCGTATAAGGCTATACAGCACATACACTGACTAGTAGAACAAGTTTTTGAACCCTATGGGTACTATTGCTTACTTATTGCTTTATTGAAACTATAAAAAAGAAAATACAACTTCTAAAAATATTTTGTGGCAAAAACTGGATATCTGATACCTAAAGAGGTGTTTGTATTTGATGTGGCCTCTACAAATATATTTTGTTTTTTCCTGGGGTCATCTTGTAGAGAACAGTCCTTACGACGCTGTGGGTTCAATTTCCAGGGAAATAAATCCCAAATAGTAATAAAGATGTATCTTGCATATGCTCTAGATTGCTTGAGTAATATTTAAAGTTTGTGACTTAAAAGAAACCAGCTAATTTAGATGTTACCACATGAAGGACATTTTAAGGCTGTTAAGCAAATAAACCCATTGAATTATTAACCTGTGTATACACAAGGTAAACATATGTGCTGTAAATGGTTTAAAAAACATATTAAATTGTGTTTTTATTTTAATTATGAAATGCCAAGAGTTGGTTTAGGGGTGGGGTTAGGGGAAGTGGATAAAAAGAATAGCTCAATATAAAAAGTATTAGCTTATGGGAATCCCTGTAATAAATGAGTGGTCACACAGTGGCTTAGTGGCACAGTTTCACTTAAAATGCAATGAAATGCTTCTACCATAGCAAATAAAATTGCTGTAACAAATGTACAAGACAGATGCATTTAGACACGCGCTCTGGTCTTCATAAAGCATTGCTTGTTGCGGTCTGACAGGAGCATGATTTTCTGCTGATGCATGTTCATAATCGGATGGGTTGACATGCATTTTGACTTCCATTCCAGTTTTATCACGCTTTGTTAAGCCTTTAGCAGAAACAAAAAATGTTCCAGCTATAACCGTATGTGATCAAGCTGGAAAGTTTACCACACAAATATCATATAGCTTTTCAAGAAAAAGATCAAATCCCAGAAGATCTAAACTGAAGGGACCACACAAACACACACACATACACCAACCCAAAAGCATTGTATTAAATTCGGTCTTTGGTCTTGCAGTTTGATTTATGGGATGCAAGTCATAGGTTGCCATGGGAATACGCTTGAATATCACGGGTACCAAGAGTTCTTGCACAGCAATGGGAATCATGGAACCATTGAAGCAGAAATTGTGTGTGTGTCTGCGAGCGTTTGTTTGTGTGTGTAACTGCTACCTGCTCAGAGTTGATCCAAGTACATTCCATATAGTGGCCAGCTTTCAAGATATTATTATTTCTTCCAGTTCACTGAGGTCAAAAAACAGACCTTTAGTGAAGCTGAACACGTCACATCTACTCTATATTTCTTCATCACTTCTCCTCTTGATATTTTCCATGTGCCCTCTCTGACTTCATAAAGTTAATGCATGTGTTTGTGAGTGTAAATATGAAGTATATATTTGCTTGTGTGTACATATGTGTGCATATATAGTATTTAAACCTCTGTAAATATGAGGTATTTCTCATGTGTTTGAGGATAATTCATAAAAAGATTATTACAATATGCATACACTTTATTTATTTATTTATTTATTTATTTATACACTTTATATTATTTATTTATTGTAAAATGCAAAATAATTAGGTAAAGGAAAAGTGCATAAAATTGGAATTCGTGTGGGGAGGTGAGTGTATACTCAAAAAAGCAAAATAATCTGAGCAATTTAGTGATGTCCTTATTTTCAAAACTGTGAAAACAGTGACGCACATGACCAAAAAATAATAATTTTTACAAATTAGTAGTTTTGTATATAAAAGTTATTCTAATGGTCTAGCATGCAAGGAGCAAGGCTCAAATCCTGACCTAATAAATTACTTTATAAGTGAAATAAAATTGCAACTGAATTTGGCAGCTTTGACATTTTGACAAAAGCTGCTTTGGGGGAGTTATTATCATGGTGAACAGTAATGTGATTTTGCAGAAACATGGGCAAGGGTAAATTGGTAGTTCACTGACCAAATTGAAACAAGTGAATGGTGATCTCTGCAACCTTGAGAAATCATCAGAGATACAATGTTTTGTTGTTGTGTGTGTGAGAGAGAGAGAGATAAAGGAAAGGAGAGAGCAAGAGAAAGACAGAGCGAGTGAGAAAGAGTGTCTAACTATTTATTTGGGGTCACATTGTCCCCAAAATAAGTAAGCTAAATCTGACAAAAGGTTTCCCCTGAGGATATGTGGGGTTTCTTCAGTTAAGAAATAATATTAATAATAATAAAAAACACTGTATAAATAAAATAAATCATGCTCTTGTTTTATTCTACACTGCAATGTTTTCAGTTTAGGGTGTGGTTTAGGGTTAGTCTATATCAAATATTATCAGCTGTTTTTTTTGTAAATCACTGTATGTACTCATTTAGATCTCTAAGTAAAGTGTGTGTGTGTGTGTGTGTGTATTTTTATAGAATTATTAGTAAGGTGATGGAAGAGCTCTTGGAGAAATAAGTAGGGCCCAAGAGCTGAGAATGGTCACCAGGCTTTACATCAGGGGCCACTTACACACAGCTCTGTTCCTTCTGAAACATGCACACAGTCACACACTAATTCTTTGTTCAAACTTGTTCACATGCAGATGTTTGCTTCTGGCAAACAGATTTATAATGTGATCAGTACAATTGCTGATCTAAAATGTGGTAATGGTAATCTCTGCTTTCCATGCCCTGGGGTACCTTAAAACCAGCATTTAAACCTCTGCATTTAAACCCAGCAACCAGGGCAAACTCTTCTTTGCCAATTAAGGCTCATTTTTTTCACCTCCTTGTCCCTCTTTAAACAGCTCATATCTGCTCCTCTGCTGATCTGCTTCTCCCTGTGGGGGGTGAGACTGACGAATGTACGCCTGAGTTTGGAGCTATTGAACTGGGACTGCATTATTAATGCTTGTGTGGCAAGAGACTCAACAGGCCGCTAAGGCACAGACAGACGAGGGGGCTGGATTTTCGCCCTGTCTTTCATCTTCCCATATATATATATATATATATATATATATATATATACAGCTTTTTCTTCCACACACTGTCTTTGTCCCTCCTTTCCCTTCAGCTTTTATTGTTCTTTCTGTGTTTCTCACTCTCTCTGTCATACACTGACTTTGGTGATTCACTCTGTGAATCTCGGCACACACTCAGAACTGCCTGTGTCCCCTTAGATCTCAAGTCAAGTGGATTTTCAATGCAGCTTTTGCACCTTGAATAATCTAGTTGGAAGATTGTCACACGGAAATATAGTTAAATGTTGTGATAAAAACCATCCATCAAATGTGTCTACATTTGGTCAGTGCAATCGAGTCGCCCCTTCCAAAGATCAGTTGCATTAAACTGAAAATTCTGTCATCATCTGCCCACCCTCACTTAACTGTTTCTCATGAAACACTAAAAAATGTCACAGCTGCTTTTCCCAAACAATGAAAATGCATGGCGATCACTTACTTTTAAGGTTAGTTACCATTCTGTTTAGTTAAATAAGAAACAATAAGGTTACTGCATGGCTTTCTGAAATACTGACTTTCTGTTGTCATATATTTTAGTACATTACATTTTTACATTTAGGCAGACACTTTTATCCAAAGCGACTTACATTGCATTATACTACACATTGATCACTATACATGGAGTAACAAGCCTTTTCTGCTTGTTTCATGTCTGTTGTATCACTTGGTGGTCTCTTTTTCACATACAAAATAAAATAAAATCAATGTCTTATTTCTGTTATTTCCATTTATTGCGCTTATTTTGTAAGTAATCATGTATTGAATAAGATCATGAACAGTCAGCTAGTCATTAACACAAATAAAACCAGGCGTGGTGATCAGGATCAGCGTATCATCATGCATCATGTTAAACAGGTTTATTTAGCCATAATGACTGGCTGACTGCACATTATCCCTTACATGGTACCCTTGCACACTAAACAAAACTGTACCAATGGACACATCTTTTTCATTTTGTCCTTCTGTCTTATCTCACCTAAGGCACTAAGCCACTGGTGTCCCTCAAAAAAGTGCATATGTTTTTTATCATTTTTAGTAGCTTGTTTTGAAGTAGAAAATGGATTTTTTGACATCTATGCGAAGATGCTGATTGAAAGTATGTAGTGTGTGTTCGATGTCACAGGGTTACTGACAGTTATGGGAGATTCCAGACTGTGGTTTTAAAAGATGCTCTTCAGGTACCTGACCTCTTTCTCCCTCTCTCTCTCCCTCTCTTTTCCATGCAATATTTCTGCGTGCACTTGAGATAGAACATGGCGGTTAATTATCTCTGATTGGCTGGAGAGCTGAGTAGCTGCCATAGTGATGAACGCTTGGTTGGCTGAGTGGCCTCTCTCATTTCCCACCGTTACAAGGCTAGTGTCCTCCAAGATCACTGCCACAAACTTTAACAAACATTTTCCATTAGACAGTCTAGGACAAACATGCACCCAAAAAAGCATACATATATACACATGCAGGTGAGGTGAGTTGAAATCAATGAATTGTTCATGTACTTTATACATTTTAGCTGTTAAACCAAATCAAATGACTTATGGGTACATAAATACTAATAACACCATAAATGCTGAACTAGTTAGATGTGTCTGGTCTAAAGGTGTAGTACAGGGAATTCATGCTTTTTAGTATAGTTTTTCATGCACAGGTACATTTCAAAAGAGGATTAGAGCAGGAGGTCAGCCATGCAACAGAGCAAAATGGAATCTAAAAGTCTTGTTCAAGGACAGATTTGGCAAACGAAGGCAATCTGCACATCTGACATGCTTACCATCCTCACAAGGGATCAAACCAACAGTCTTCTGGGAGGTGGTCCATTTCCCTAACAGCCAGGCTTCCATCCTCCTCCAGTAAACCCCAAACAACTTTTCTTCATTCTGATTTGGACCAGCTCTCAATCAGCCTCCCCAGAGCTCTGATCTCTGTGTACTGTGGAGACTAAAGGACTGGAACCAGTGTTTGAAACTGGAATATCAAAAGTTTTTTTTTCTTATTTCACCAAAGGGCACATGCCAGAACATCTGGTTTGAATAGCAAAATCTCTTTCTTTCAATCTCTCTTTGTGTCAAACACACAAGGCATAAATATTAAGTAAGTAGTCATTTAGCAAATGCTTTTATCCAAAGTGGCGTACAGTGCACTTCTTACAGGGACAAACCCCTGGAGAAATTTAGGGTTAAGTGAAGTGCACGAGCGCAGAAAGGCAAAATGATGGTTCGTGACGCACTTCCTGTGTGGTTTAAACTAGCAACATTCTGAATGCCATCCCTGAACATTAGCCCCTTATGTCACATCATCACTTCCTCAAGTACACTTCCTCAAGTACTAGGTCTGTGTAATACATCTGTCTGCAACTGCAGACAGATGTAAAAGATGAAAACAGCTGAAAGGCCTGGTATTATTGACTCTTTAATATTGACCATTTTGCAAAGGTCTTTTATGGAAGACTGCTGCTGGATGTCTGGCTTGGGCATGATGGAGCAGACCTGACCAGTATACTGTCATTTATGGATAGGCTGCAGTAACAGTATAGGAGTTGGCTGGGGTAAATCTGTCCAACCTTTGTGTTAAAGTTGTCAAGGTCAAATAAATGGTTACAGTACTTTAGAAAATTTACTTAAGCAGCGAGTAGAATGGCTGAGGGAACATTACTTATGCAACCATTGATCAAGGCTGTCAGATCCATTCATTGACAGGGTTTTATTGTTTTATTGCAGCAAATGCAAGTGTTTCTGATCGGAAACCAAAACCCACATTTTTGGACAGCGGCCCTTCCTATAATTTTCACCTTGTTCTTTTTAATGTGAACATTTTGTTCCACCATGAAGCACTGATAAATCAATGCTTGTTATCTTCGATCAGATTCTTTTTAATATAAATTTCAGTTTTAGGTTTTCGATTCAGTAATAAAGACAAATGGCCAAATAGAATTTTCCAGTAGGTCAAAAAACGTAATATTACCAGGAAACAAAAGATAGCAAATATTTATAACTTTGATGCAAGAGCTTTGTTGTGGTCATAAAATTATTTTGATAATAGACACAGACCCACCTTTAAATGTTAGATTAAAAGCAACAGATTTGTTGAGTTTTTTAATGTTTCTTCTAGCAGTGCACGTTCTCTCTAATGACACATGGTACAAAAACAAAGTTAAGTTAAAACTACTTCATTTTTCTTCATTTACTTAAATCCCTTTTATTTTAAAACACATTGGCAGGCCTATTGTATTCACTGATTTTTGGAGTAAATCCCCAGAGTTTTACAGAATAGATCTAAATATGGTAAAACATAGTAATTGATAGAACTATACTGTTATTAGTAGCAAAAAGCATAACAAATTGATTAAAAAACTTTTTTAATAAGCAAATACGCAAGGCACAGAGCTTGTGTAAAACTTTATGAATAAATGCCAGAAATCAGTGGAGCTGTCTGTGAAGATCGCATTCAAAATGAAAAGATCCATTCACATTTAATTCACTTCAGCTTGTTTTGTTCTACTTATTGAGCAAAATCTATGAATGTGTTCTCTCAGAGCAACATGATGAATGTAAGCATTTTACCAAACAGCTATTACATTTTTATACAGTTAAACAGCCTTTTAATTGAGTCTGTGACGATTAAACCATCCAAACAGAGACCTGACAGACTTTTTTTTCTTTTATAGAGAGCACAAGATTTATTTTCTATAAATATAATTTCACATTTCTGTCTAAAGATCAATGTTATTTTAGAAATTCTCTTGTAGCATCACATAAATAACACAGAAACTCTTGGGCCAGTAAAAACAGATTACATGAACTCAAACAGAGATAAAGCAAAGCGTTTGAGGCTCTTTATAGTCTGGTTTGCGCTTATACATTATGCATGTGTGGCTCACCTCTGTTGTACTTTGACTTAATATGAGTCTATGTAGATATCCATTTAGAGACCAATTATATAATATGTTCATAATTAATTTGACTCACCCCCAGTCTCCCATTTCTCTCATTGTTTGAATGCTATTTTCATGGTCCTGAGTGTATATTGTGTGTGAGTGATGACTCAAACTCTGTGCAAGTATACTTGTTCTGTTTGAGAGAGCCATAGACTAAACAACCACATAGATTCATCTAGCCCTAAAAATGACATACCGTATGTGATGATATATTTCATTCTTGTCTCCCCGCTCTGTCTGTGCGATCATACATTTCTGAGAATTTTCCTCCCTAGTGGCTGACATGCTCAAAATTAATATTATTCCTAAACACAGCATGGAATAACACAAACACAGATGACACACAAAAAACAAGAACATGAAGTGAGATATCACAACAACTGAAGATGCTGGATCCTGAGAACATCACAAAAATTGTTTTTAGTAAGTCTGCACTCCATCAGACAAACACAACCTAGTCGGCCAGGGCTAACTGAAGGATCATGGGAAGTGCCGTGTGTCTGAGTTCGAAATGTCTGAGTTGTTTTTTTTTGTGGCATAGATTTAGTACAAGCTGTCAACCTTTGCCCCACTGCACTAAACTCTCATAATGACTTGTCTTTAGAGAAGAAAGTATCACCACATCTGTCAATCATTATTAGCTTGGTATTTTATTGTATCTGATAATGGCAGAATTAAATGTATACTTTTCATATCAAATCAGAATCTACTTGGTTCAACAATTCAGTATTTTGGGATTGGCAACTGTATGAACCAACAAGTGTGATTCTAAAATTGTCCTGGTCCTAAAAATACATGTGCGAACTACCTTTGTTCATGCAAAAGTAATAAACTATTATTTTATGAATTAAGTAGTTAATTATTTTACGGGCCAAACACAGCTACTGCCTCTGCTGCCTCTAGTTCTGACTGCCAATAGTTTGCTTTGCCTTCAACAAAACTTTCCAATTAACTAATTAACCAATAACTTTCACATGCCACAACTTAGCAAACTTGGCAAATTAAGTGACAAGTATTTTCCCGGTGCTGTGAAAATACAACTTTGTTTCCAGACAGATGGGTAAACACATGTACACTCTGACTCTCAGCAGCTGCATAAAACCGGCCAGTCAGATCGAATCATGCAATATGGCAAGTGCTTGCTTGTAATATGCATCAGGCGGTCAGTGAATAATCTGTGTCTGTGGTTTAAAACTGAGGCTATATCCCATGATACAGATGCTTCATTGTCTGTTGTAGGGAAAAAGAATCTGATTGAAATCTTTTAGAACTTTAGGGAACTGTATCATATTTTGTTTGATTTCATATTCACTGTTCTCAAGCTGTTGTAATATTCTCTGTAATGTTATAATCGTGATTTGTGCATATGTGCACAGGCTCACATACACTGCATTAGACTGGTATCTTGTGGTTAAAATCAACAGAAACACAGTCTCTTAAACTTACACTAAGAGACTCATTTGCTTGTTTATGTTGTTACATACTCTCTAGAAATAAACCAATACACTGGGAGGAAAACAATCAATGAAAATGTTATATCTGAACAACATTAAAAGCTGTGGTGATGATAAAAGAAGTTCCTGAAGATTCAGGAGGAGAGAGCCTGTCTAATCTTCTGATTAACCACTGGAGTATATAACAGTTTTGAGGCATTTAGACGATCAGCCTGTATACTTTAGGTAACTCGCCTTATATAATGATGCATTAGTAGTCCTCTGCAGACAGAGAACAAAACATATCTAAACATCACTTATAGGAAAGGTTATATAGGGAAATAAACATAAATGATTACATGAGAAAAAGAGAAATGAATGTTCACTCCAAGCTTCAGACAAGTCAAGGATTTAACATGACACTCAAAGTGCCATTGTTGCTTAACATTTCTGTGTCTCCCTCTCTCTCTTTTTCTGTCTGTCTTCTCTTTGACAGGCAGGTCTTTGATGTCTGACACTATTGATGAATATGAGATTTCTCTATGAATGTCTGTCATTGTCCTCACGCTCACAACATTTGCTGAAAACTAATGTGATGCACTGTTGTCTGCAAATTAATTTGCTCCCACATATTCGCACATACAAACACACATACACATACATTTATTGACGCTGAAATAATTCTGGAAAGAATCTATATTCACACCCTCATTGTCTTCTGACAGTATTCAAATTATCTAACACCTTTAGATGAGATCTCTGTGTCTCATACATGCACGATTGACAATCATCTCCTCTCTGTGGAACATGAATATTTCACAAACGCTGAAAGGAAAGGGATGTCAAAGCTCTCAAAAATACTGTGATAAATACTGTGGTCCTTCTAAATTGGTCAGATCCAACCACCTTTAGTTTTGCTTTTTCTTCTTCATACAACAGTCTTCTGCTGTTGAAAACAGACTGTACTACCATACTACTACATACTACATACTACTATTTCTGCAGTGTATAGTTTTTATGGGGTGTTTCTTCAACACTCAAAGTGCCATTGTTGCTTAACATTTCTAACTATGGGCACCTTTTGGAATTGTGCACTCTTTATTTGTCTACTAACAGTAAACTTAACATTAAACATAGACTACACTAGAGTCCAACAGTAAACATAGACTAGACACAGCAAAACAAAATGATATAGTATGCTTAATAGTATTATGTTGTGGAAATATTTTTTGGACAAAATGGCACACTCATTTGCCTTAATAGGGCTAATGTCATACCTAGCAATTTATGTATTTTAAATACACACAATTTATCTAATATAAATGAAACATTCACATGTTTTACTGTGACCTTTATATAACAAAAAGAAAAAAGCAGAAATTTATATAGAAACCCCTGAGACATAAAAGTGACAGATTTTGCAGAAACACCCACATACAATGTGCACAGTGAAATTCCTATATGCATAGAATTTCCAAATGGTCCACTACATTTGCCAAAATGTGCAGTATAGAACAGAGCACACTGCACAGAATATTGTATCCCACAATGCAAAGTGCTTTGTTTGACTTTCCATTTTCAGTATGACAACTGTAAGTAATAACAGCTCTATTATTTGACAACAGCGCAACATACCACTGTTCAAAACATTTATTGTTGTAAATGCCTCTCTTTCACTCAGCGTTTAAAAAAACCAGCAGGCAATATACAGTGTGTACTATGAATTATTCAGTAAGTGTAAACTATTATTTCATTTTATACTATTAAACTATTACTACTATTCCCATTTCAAATATGGCAATAATGCCCATATCTCTGTCAAACACAAATACAGACAGGTCAATATAAATTCGCATTTACTGAAGAACATGCATTTCAACAACTCAAGTTTAGCTTCACCCTCGAAAAACAAAAGCTTACAGATGCCTCACAGCAGGTTTTCAAAGGTACATTCACACACACAAAATCAAAAAGAGAAGTGAAGACATGAAGAGCAAAGTTCAGTGTGAATGAAAGTAAACCAGATAATACACACAACCACTACTCAAAAGATGTAACTAAAGCCATGTAACTAAAGCCATGACACCACAGACGTTGAATAAATTCTCCACTATGACACGTTCATTGCTCTTTTCTTCAATCTGCTCTTTTCCTTTCAGTGTGGTGTAAAGGCACAAAGTTCAGTTTTGACTTTGGTCCGAATCCATTTATTTTCTCTTAAATGCTGTCTTTCTTTCTCTGTCTCCCTCTCTCCTCCTCCTCACCTGCTCTAATTTTCATTCTCCTCTCTCTCTTTTCATCTCCTCTGATGGTAGTCTGATGTGTAATGAGAGAGAGATGACGGGTATTTCAGCACACACTACACACACATATAATACAAATTATATGGTATGATATAATGTCCACATACGGTGTGATATAATGTCCAGTCACAAAGCTCTATAGTAAGACATCTACTTTCTGCTGGTTTCTTCATAGTATAATGCAGAGATGAGCCCAGGCTGATATTCATGGTCACTATTCTATACAGTTTTCTCAACTATATATGCAACGCATACATATTCTGAGTCTGCCCTGGCTTTGCTGCAGAGCATGTGAGGACTGCAAATCCCACAGTAAAGGAAAAAGAGCTCTTTCATCTCCATGGCACGACACACACCGGTTTAATTAGAAAATGTCAGCCTGGCATCAGTGAGTGTGTATTTCTGATGTGTCCACCAACAACCCAGTTTTGGTGAGCTTTGGACATTGCAATAACAACATGAGACCAGTTAAGACCAGTCTTATTGACCAATATAAGATATATTTATGCAATTTCATACCGATTTTGGTTGCTCATGTCTTTTGCTGGTCATGCTAATCTACTTGCAATTAGCATAACCATCCTAAAGGTGCAGTAAGCATTTTTGTTTTACAAATAACACAAAAATTGCTCTGTTTTGTGTTTTGCTTTGAGGTCACACCTGTCTTTGTGATGGCCTACAGTTCTTTAAAAACAAAAAAGCTCTTAGAGCTGTGACTGTGATGGATGCCAGTCCTGACCCAGGAATAATATGGATCTGAAACACCATCCACTCCCAGACGGTAAATGTTCATCAAGTGTGTTTTTTGAGTGCTTGGTTTGCAAAGGAAGCAGATGTCTGTGAATTTAAAGGGGTAATAGATCCCATGTGTGCATTTTTGTTCTCTCTCGATGACAGTAAAGCAACAACGTTGCACTTGCCATTAATGTAGCCAGTGTGTATAAAGAGATTCTAAATGTCTATGGGAGAGGGCAGATGTGTATGTAAGTGTTATTTATTGGAAGAACGTGAAGTGTTTACTGCAGGACAAGAGCCAGTGTCAGTCCAGTCTAATCCCCCTACCAACAGTATCACCATCCTTCTCTCTCTCTCTCCACCTCATTCTCTTTCTCCCTCTCTCTCTTAATCTGTCTGAACATAAACTCTGCAGGGTTAATGGACTACATATCTTACTTTCCCCTGCTGTGAATCATCCTGTCCCATCTAGACCCTCTCAGGTGTTTTCAACCAAGAGGAGTCAAAGGTCTTTCACAGACTGGTCAGACCTACCATAGAAACAGCGAACACGGAGCAACAATAGAATCACACACCTCTCCTCTGCGTTACGCATTAACAGCTAAGGCACGTTCAATAGAAAAGAGGAAACATTCTTTATTGCCTGAAGATTACAGAGTTCAGTTGAGGTGATTGGATTAGCTTCTCCTTTGCACTCAGAGCAAGAAGCTAGTTAATGTACAGCTGTGTTTTGGCGTCAGTTACATTGTAGGGACCAAACTGTCCTTACAATGTAGGAAAACAATTCAAAGGCTTAATAAACATACTAAACGATGTCTAAATAAAAGTGTAAAAATGCTTTCTGTGAGAGGAAGGGCAACTAAACCTCAGGGATAGACAATATCATTATCTCACTATAAAAACTAAAGAGTCAATTGAAAGTCGTAATGATCAGAGTAACAGTGTGTGTGTGTGGGGGGGGTCATATATTGGGGACAAATCTGTACCCAAAAGGCAAAACCTGACAAATCTTAGCAAATCCTCCTTTTGGGGACATCCTCATGTAAAAACAATATAAAAACATAGTATAAATGCTGAATGTTTTGGACAAATGTGTACCCAAAACCTGACAAATTTAAGTAAAACCTTCTTTTAGGGATGTCCCCATTTGTTAAAAAATTTATAAAAATATGGTAAATAAACAAATGCAGAAAACTTCCTTCAAATTTGTCAGTTAGTGTTAGGTTAAGAGTGTGGGCTACGGTTATATTGTTTATAATTAGCTGTGTATAAAAACAATAGAAGTCTATGGAATGTCCCCATTTAGATGTTCCAGCATTTCCTGCTTTATTTGGATCTCATAAAATTGAGATGCATTATTTAGTAGCTAGATGTTAGAATATTATTATTGTTATTTCTCCTTCACATTGTCATTACATGACATCATTTAAACAGTTACTCACATCGAATGGCCCTTGTGTTGGGGATTGTTACTTTTAAAGGTTACACATTACAGTAATGCAGTACGCATTATAAAAAGTAACATATTTCGCTACATGGAAAGAAACATGTTACTTATGTGTACACAAAGTTACTTATGTGTTACCCTCAACCCTGAGGACACACACATCCACTTAAGAGTTTCCTATATCGTGTTATAAAAATATGACTTACTTTTGCTTGCACACAAACAAAACAGATTCTGAGGTGTAAGTAATGATAATTAGTGATGCAGTGGGGGTTTTGATTACATCACAGCCTGATCCAAAAACCACACAGATTCACGGATGGAGGAGGCGGCATGCTGGGAAACGTTTTCCTCCAGGCTTCCTTGTGCTTACAGAAATACCCGTCTGTTCATTTGTTTACTTTCACTCTCTCATTCACACACAAATTAAATACAGAAGTATAATTGATAACAGTTATTCCATACTGCTGCTTGCACAGGATACATGCTATTCCACTTGCAGGTCTCATTAAGTCTTTACTTAATGAGTCTTTACATAAAACTTTTGCATGAGCATCTCATGTAAAATAACTCTAACCACTAAACTTTCTACGAGCCTAAAGAGTTAAAAGAGAGTTAAAACACGTCTGTGTTATATTTATGCAAGCCAGCAAACAGCACTATAATTCTGTAATTAAATATGAGACCAATTTACRAAGTCTGCAATTTTACTATCCATTGTGGTTTTAAATGCTTAAAAATTATTGTGGAGCTGAAGGCAGATCTGGTGATGACCATTATTAAATAATCATTGTGTGTTAGGGGCCAAACAAATGTAAGCAGACAAGTACAATTAAGCACAACAGAATGCAAATTTAAAAAAATCGCTTAAGTATTACCCTGGTACTCACATGACATTCTGTTGGCAACATGCAGGTCATTATGATAAGCTTTTATTGTCTACATTTTTACTGTCTTTTATTGTCTAAACATTATAAAAATGTTTGTTTATAAAAGACATCTCCACTCAATATACTCTACCCCCAGCTCTTTCTCAGCCTTGCTAAGAGTGTTAATTCTGTCTTAACACCTTCATGGGTTATTTTCCTGTATACATTAGACACAGTTACACAGCTAAAGAGAGTCAGTAGACTGCATTTTCAGATGTAGCCAGTGTGAATTCATAAATCACTGCACGTATATCATTTTAAGATGTTTTAAATGGAGTGTAAGATCATAGATCAGTTTGATCTACATTGTACTATAAGAGCCACAACTACAGTTTGCACAGTAACAGCACACACACTCAGAGGATATGCAGAGAATATATATATATATATATGTGCATGGTGTGTGGATTAAATCAGTCTTTGCTTATCATTAATTATGTTTAATTTGCCGTGGGTGTGCGACAGTTAGACAAGCACATCAATAGTACACACATCAATTTTTGTAGATACAAACACAGCTTTCCATGAGGAGTTGAGCTGAAATAACTGTGATGGGGTGGAAACAAAATGGAATGGTACCAATTATCTGCGTTGAGTGCTGGAAATTAATTTGATGAACTCAGACAGTGGTATACTTTATATGTTAAGCATATGGGGATTCTGGCAGGTTTAGCAATATTTAACATGGTAATTAATGTCTCCTGATGCTCTTCCATTTTCCTCCTGGAGACTCTGATGAAGTGTTATAAGTTCCGGTTGGCAATGCTTACTGTATGTGCTACATACAACCCATAAACATTAATGAGAGGACTACACTGATACAGTCTGATGAATATTGCACACAAAAACAGCAAGGCTAAAACCGAGCTCCAATCTGATTGGCTGGCGCTATGCAACTCCTGGGAGAACACCAGTCCATCTGGAAATTAAACCATATGTAGAAGGTACAAAATAATGCAATTTAACTGATTTAAAGCTAACAATTACATTGCCAAAGAGTTCAATAAATTAGATATTCATGGAAGAATTAGATTTTGATTCTAGTCTCTTGACTACTTTGTCTGAGTAATCTGTAGTTTCAGTTAATAAATTCTGATTTTGAAGTCTAAACACATTTCACATTTTTTTTAGCATTCCTTCTGTATAGCTGGTTGCAGAATGTTAAGGCTGTTATATTTGTAAGGCATTGTTATTGATTTAATAATATGTTACTTTTCTACTATTGTTTTATTGTGTGTTTCAGATAAGACTGAAACTTGATAAATCTAGACAACATGATAAATCAAAAGGAAATGTTCATTTATTCCCTGTATAGGTAGACAAGAATAAGCCTGAATAAACTACAAACTGTACCAGACTTTATGCACAGAGTCAAAACTGTGATTACACATGTTATTTGAATCTACATAGGTGTGTTCCTGCAGCTTGCGTTCAGTTGGTTGAAAATGCATCAGGTGATTCGGTTAAAAACGATGGAAAGTGACTGCCAAAGGAAATATACCATGACTTTGATTGTGTTGTACTTATTTGTCCATAAGCAAGAAGAATTGAGGAACTTACATGAATCTTTAATTTTCTGGCATTGGCCATGGGTTCCAGCAGGACACATACATCAGGAGAAGTGTTGCACATGAATAATGCATCGAGATAGTACATTAATTTCATGCAGGTCTTGGTGTCTATTTCTCGCTGCACTGAGTGACAATTAAAAGGGCTTTTGAGTTGATGTAATATTTATGCAGTTGTGGTGGTGGCCCTTTAGGTGTCAGTCTACTGGTTGTGTCATCCCCAGTAGAAAACAGTTCTCTGTGGTGATTATCTTTTTGGTGGGCGCTGGCCCTCCACACGCATTTGTTTTCTCCTGGTTCTTCATTACCATAATGCTCTCTGCCATCTAAACTGTGATCTGGGAGTGCCTAACAACATAGAACAATAACAATTGAATTCTCAATGTTTCATTAATTGTGTTTCCTAAAAATTAATGTGTCTTGTCATCTCAACTGGACCAGGGAAGATATTATGACATGGAACAATAACTATTTATTTTCTCACTGCATTATTTGTTTCTTGAAGACATTTAGGGGGAATTCACTAAGAATGAATTATGACTACTGACAGTGGTTGTGAATTAGCATACACGGTCTGATTCACAAAAAGGAATTACACAGATCAGGTAATGGAACCTAGTTGTGGAGGATTTAATGGAATAGCATGATCTGGCATACTG